>KZ652572.1:124206-143317 GCA_001010745.2 Gerris buenoi
TACTTACTTACTTACTTAGCGTAGCTCTACAGCCCGGTGTGGGCTTTGGCTTGTCTCGTAATTTGCCTCCAATCCTTCCTTTTCTTTGCTACAGCTCTCCATCCTCTTATCTGTAGCCTCTTTAAATCTTCTTCAACTTCGTCGATCCAACGTAACCGGGGTCTTCCTCTTCGTCGATTTCCATAGACTTGGGCATTTAAAATCTTTTTTGGCATTCTGCCATCCTCCATTCGCTCCACATGTCCAAGCCATCCCAATCTCAGATATTTAACAAATCTTACTATGTCTTCATTCTTCAAGATACGATCAACCTCTAAATTTGAACGGATCCTCCGCTCACCATTTTCCCATATTGGTCCGCAGATACTTTGCGCTCAAAAACTCTAAGTGCTCTTTCATCGGCTGTTGTCAGGGTCCAAGACTCGGCACCATACGTCACTACAGGCCGTACAAGCGTCCTGTAAAGTCTTAGTTTGGGTTCTCTTGACAACAGCCGCGATTTGAACAGGGTCAACGTTGCAAAATAAGCCCTGTTACCAGCTTGAATCCTACCAGCAATTTCTTTAGAAAAACATTTTTATTATTTATTCAATTATAAATAGTTATCGATTCGAATTATGAAATGAAATTTTGCAATTTAACTAAATTCATTTTAAAACTTAACATCAATTTTAAAGTATAACTCAAACAATAACAATTAAAATGAAAGATGTAAATTGAACATTAAGTATAAAGAAAAATAAAACTTTAATTAATAATGAAAGTGAATATCAAAATTAAGCTTAAAAGAATCTAAACTTTATGTATTATCTGATCACTTATTTTTCAAATAAACTAAAATCTACTTATTACTTATTTCCTAAAATGTTTAATAATATTAGTCAAATGTTAGAATCAACTTCATTTTTTAAAAATCGCATATGCTTGTCACTTAATAAAAAGTAACAGTTAAATTATTCAACCCTATTATTATCTTGTTTAATACTCGAGAAACATCATATTATAAATAGCTTTTTTATTAATAAAAACGCGGACCTTCATACTTAACTCTTAAAATTTTTTCTTTTTGTTTTAAATCAGTTGTCAGTTGACAGTAAAGTGGTGTTTAGTGACATATTACTAGATCAGTATTTTATATAAATAAAACAAACAAAAATAAAATTTTCAGATATGTAATTGACTAAAATATTTCATAAATCCTACTTTAACTAAAATAATCACCAATGGTACGAAGAGGAATATTCATATGGATGGAAATGAAATCGAGTGGGTGACAGAAGCTATATATCTAGGGCAAACTATTTCTTTCAAGGATAGCACCAGCAAGGAAGTGAATAATAGAAGAATAACACTCTAATGGAGAAAGTACCATTCATTAAAGTTTAAAGAAATTAATGATATTACTAAAAAAAAAGAATATTTATTATGAGTATACTTCCTAGTATTACCTATGGATCTCAGTCATGGACCTTTCTCATGAGGGATGTTAAAAGGCTTCAGGTAACTCAAAGAGCTATGGAACGGAGCATTGTGGGAGTCAGCAGGAGGAATAGGATTAGGAACAAGGATCTGAGACAGAGGACTGGATTCAAGGACTTTGTTGAAGCGGCTCAAATACTCAAATGAAAATGGGGTGGACACATCTACAGAATGCAAGAAAGGTGGGCTCGCAAAGTAACTGAATGGTATCCAAGAGGTGGAAAAAGAAAAAGAGGTCGACAACGCAGAAGATGGAGACATGATTTTGAAGATCTATTCGGCAAACTATGTTTTCGCTTGGCTTATAAAAGGAAAAAATGGGTCAACATGGGAGAGACCTACGCTCAGAAATTGGCCTAGATTCTTAAACAAGAAACTAAAAAAAAAAAGAAAAAGAAATAAAGGTATATGTATGTAAATGTGAAAAAAAGTCGTAAAAAAAAGAANGGGGGGTATTGCTTCGTCCCACCCTGTACCACTGAGCCAGATTTCTTTTAAAAGGCATTTAAATAAAAATATCATAGGCGCTGTCATGCCAGTAGGATCGTACACTCTAGCGATAGCACTTAAAACTTGGCGTTTTGTGTAGACTGATTGAACAGGAGGGGGGTCCAAATGAAAGAAAAACTCGTCTGAATTAGGGTCCCAGCCTATTCCTAAAACTTTTATTGAATTGTCATCAATTTATTTATTGTAATATGATGGAAATAAACATTTATTATTTATTTATATTTCTGATGACCAATGAACCGCTTGAATCGGAACATTTCAAATCAGCAATAAATTCGGGAGAGTTACTAAGCCACTTATTAAAAGGGAAACCGCCGGCGGAGAGTAGACAGCAAAGTTGGCGTTTAACTTCTAACAAATCTTCTAAAGTATCACAACCTACAAGATAGTCATCAACTACAGAGGAATCTAAAATCACGGAGCAAGCAAGCGGGTATCTGTCTCCTTCGTCGAGGGTGAGCTGTCTAAGAACGCGGTGAGCCAAAAAAGATGAAGGAGATAGGCCGTATGTAACAGTGCGAAGTTCGTACTCTTCTAAAGGTTCGCCAGGGTTTTCTCGAAACAAGATGTGCATAAAAGCGCAGTGTTCATCATCTACCAGGATTTGCCTATACATTTTGGAGACATCACAACAAAATACATATTTGAGTAACCTAAAATTTAACAACACGTCCGGAACATCATTTTGTAGTTTAGGACCTGGTAATAAAAGTTCATTAAGCGCAACATGAGAGCGTTTAGCAGAACCGTCGAATACTACTCGAGTGGGGGTAGTCAATGAATCAGGGTTAAAGACGCAAAAATAGGGAATAAAATATTTTCCGGGGCGATTAGCCTTAATCATATGAACCATAGATTTATATTCATTCATCAACTTTACACAGTCGGATTTTAGAGATTGATTTTTTCGAAACTTATTTTCTAGAGAATAAAAACGTTGAAGAGCCACGTCTTTAGACTCCGAAAAAACTAAACTAGTAGTGTCACAGCTGAACGGAAGTTGAACAACATAGCGACCTTCATGTGTGCGGCGGTGGGTTTCAAGAAAATGTTTCTCACAATAATCATCAGAAGGATCTGTAGCGGGCGGTACAATAATATTTTCAATCTCCCAAAATTTTTCAACAGACTTGTGTAAGTGGTCGTCGACGGCGGGTATTTTCGGTTGATGTGGGTAGGTGACTAAACTCGTAATAGATTTTTGTAAATAATTTAAATCAAAAGAAATAGGTCCGAATATAACGTGACCGAATACGGTCGGTAGGACGCCTATCTCCGAGTTATGCGGTGGCACTGCATTAGAGGTCAAAATTTGTGGTATGACGTCACAACCCAACAGCATATCGACGGGCCTTGACTTGTAGAAGTTGGGATCGGCAAGTTGTAATCCGTGAACAAAACTTTTTACAGAAGCGGGTAAATCAATTTGAGGTAAGCTGTTAATAATATTTTCGACCACTAGAGCACGGGTTTGAATAAGCGGATGGTTTGTCGATGTCGGTTTAATAATACAATCGACCATGCCCGAACTCGAACCTACAGGGTTATTAGAAAGTCCTGAAAATTGTTGAGTACACTCTTTAACTGATAATCCTAATTTTTGAACGAGTTTTGTGGTGATAAAAGTGGATGTAGAAGCACAGTCCAATAAACAACGTAAACTAATAAAACGACCTGTTTTATCTTTAATTAAGGCGCAAGCGGTACCCAATAAAATGACAGAGGTTCGATTAGAATTAGAAGAAGACTGAATAGGATAAGTAGTCAAAGCGGGAGCAGAATCAGAAGCGGAAGCGGTTGTCTTAGGCACAGAAACGTTAGAGGTAGCGGGTTGCGGGATTTCCTGTACCGGAGTACTTAATGCAACTTGCGAAGTCGGAGAATAGTGTAGCAAGCTATGGTGACGACCTGAACAGTGACATGAACGCGTGGACTTACAGGATTTAACAGAATGTGTGCCCATACAATTAAAACACAGATTATTTTGTTTTACAAAAATTCGGCGGTCGGCAACACTAAGTCCCAAAAAAGACGGACAGTGATAAAGTTGGTGTGGGCTTTTACATCTAGCACACTGATTACGATAATCGGAACGATTTTTAGATTCAGGACATATTTGTTTATTCGGCGGGTTGGTCTGAGTTGAAAGAACTACCTTGCGGTGTACATTTGTAAAGGTAGGTCTATTAACTTGGCGGGGAGTACTATCTGTTTTACCGGAAGCGGTAGTGGAAGGTCCACTCAGGGCGGTTATTTCTAAAAGACGGCATTGACTTTTAACAAATAATATTAATGAATCAAAACTAGGAATGGATTCAGTGCCGTGTTTAGTTTCAAATTCTTTCCTTGTTACGGGATCTAGTTGGCGGATGGCGATACTAAAAAATAGAAAATCCGACAAGGAAGCAAGATTCATTTTTTGTAACCCAGACACACTGCTAGTAATGCGAGTTATGAAATTTTGAAGTGATTCTTGAGTAGGTTTAGAGGGGACAACAATAGGTTTAGTGAGTGAGTCGAAGTAACTCATGCTCAAGACACGATCTGATTCGTAGCGGTCTTTTAATGTTTTCCAAGCAAGGTCAAAATTTGAATCAGATAATGAAAAATCTTTTATGAGATCAGCGGCTTGATGAGATAAGGTCGTAATTAGGTAATGCATTTTTTCGACACCGGTCAATCTAGGGTGGCCTATGACGAGGCTCGAAAATAAATCTCTATAACACGGCCAATCTGTAACGTTACCAGAATATTTTTCAATTTCTAGCGGCGGTAAATTACTGTGGAATTTATAAGGATGTAATGCGAATTCCTGAAGCGGGTTACTTTGAGAGGAAGTTGATTTAGATTCAGCGGATTGCTTGGCTAGGGATTTTTGCGCTTCTAATTTATCAAATGCAATTAATACGGCACCATGTAAGGTATCGTATGCGTTAAGAGATTCGTAACTTGGTGTGAAATCTGAATCTAACTCTAGCTCAACATCATTTATTTCGTCCACAATATTTTCGAAAGATGATCTATCTATAGATCGGAAACCAATTAAAAATTGATGTTGGACCTTATCGTCGTCTAAATTGACGATCATGTCGTAAAGAGTTTGTATACGACGAAACAAACTTTCTTTTTTGGAATTAAGTTTTTTAAGAGTATTAGCGATCTTTTTCTCCATGGTAAAAAAACGGTAAATAGATTTAAAGGGAAATAAAATAAAAACAAATGATAAGGAGAAATAAATAAACAAAGATAGCGAAGGAATGTGCCACACCCCCTATTTGTAAATAAACAAAGATGACAAGTGACAGCTAGCGGGATTTAACAAAATCAAAACAAAGATAAAATAATAATGAGAAACAAATATGTATATATTCGAAGTATTCAAAAGATGGATAAAAGATATAAACATACGAAAGGTCAAGATATTCTATAAGTATAAGAAGATAAGGTTGACTACAAAACATGAACTATACCGCTGGAGATAATCTTAAGAATAAAATTGAACTTTAAGGCTAACTGCGGTTTAACAAAAAAAAGAATAGCTTCAAATCAATTCACCTAAATTTACGTAACTCAAAATCGTAATAAAATTATTGCGTGCGGTTTTGACCAAAATACTTGCAAAAATGAATAAAAAAATAAAAGAATAAATTAAAGGCATAAAATAAGACAAAAAAATATCCTAAATAAAAATATATTTAAAAAATATATATAAATATTTTGGTATATATATATCCACCAATTATTATTATTATTATTATTATTATATCACCTGTATTTATACACGAAAGTAAATCATATAAATACGACTTACATAATTATTTAGGGATCATTATGAAGCGGACAGTCAAAGAAGAAGGACTGATAAACAACGTTATCGATAAATTACCATTTGAAGTTCATTTACCCACCTACAGTTACTGTGGACCCGGTACTAAACTTGAAAAGCGATTAAAACGGGATGATAAACCCGTCAACGAATTAGACACTGCTTGCCTCGAGCACGACATTGCCTATTCCAAAAGCAAAGGGCCCAATTACAGAAGAAAGGCTGATAAAATTCTCATTCAAAAAGCTTGGAAACGAGTCAAAGCTCCCAACTCATCGCTGGGAGAAAAAGCGTCAGCATACCTGGTGACTAACATTATGAAGGGAAAAGTGAAACTCGGAGGAAAAATGAAGAAAGGCACGGGTCATTTGACGCCATCAGACGACCACACCTTAACTGCCTTCCGTGATATTATAGGTATTGACCGAGAATAGGAACTGAACAGTAGGTACAAGCTGTGGGAACGGTCTGGGACCGGGACGATTAGTTACTGCGGGACTAAAAACGGGATGATGGTCGAAAAAACATAGATCGGGGGGAGGAGGGATAGCAAGTTATAATCGTAGCCATTAGTCATTTTGTAGCTACATTTTGTAGCGGTTTACGTGCCTAGAAATCGGAAGGTTGCTCCGTACCCTGACGAGACATAAACATAATGCCTGGTATAAGTGGTTACCTCAAATTGAGGCTTGTTTGAACGAAGTAACTAACGAAGCCACTGGGTTTACCCCGGTAGAATTACATCTTCAACAAAAACCTAAACGTTTTTGGTACAATTGGGTACCTGATTAACGGCAAAATCAGGAATATCACTTAATGTTAGAAATAGCGCGTAAAAGAATGAAGAAACGGGGTGAACGAAATCGTCGGAAGGACGCCGGAAAAAGTAAATATTTCGTTAAATTCGAAATAGGCGACCAAGTGTTGGTAAAAGCAGCAAATATGTCTTGTGCTGAAAATAAAGAGACGTCGAAATTATTTGCATTATACCATGGACCCTACAATATTAAATATAGAGTGAGCTCAGACACTTATGAATTGGCGGAGATAAACAATAATACCTATAAAGGAACTTATCACGTATCTAAGATTAAAAGGTATTATAGGGCGGTCAAGGCGAACGACCCTTCGACCGTAACAGACTCATAATGTTTATTTCAATTAGAAAAATAATTATCTCAATTCTACGGCCTATGATAATTATACATATAGAAGAATTATTTACTTTGATTTGTATTAGAAGTCAGAAAGGTTTATTCTTTTTTTTAGATTACAGTTTTATTATTATTTTATCTTAAAAGAGGTCATATAAAGTGATCTGTCAATGAGTCTTTTGTTTGATTTGTTATTAACATATAATATAGTAAGCCAGTTTGTTTATTTTAATTTCCGCTTACTATAAGGAGGTAATATTTATTTTATTTTATCTATTGAAAATATAAATATCACTATGAAGTTACAATACTATCTAATTATCTTCCTATTTATTTCATCTAACATCTATTTCGTATTTTATGTTATGTATCTTTTTATTTACCTGGTTCACATAAGAACTTCATGAATCCAATACTTCATCAACTTGGTCATCATCATTTAAACTGGACATTCTGATGACCAGGAGGGGCTTATGTAGCGGTTTACATGCCTAGACAGGCACGGGAGCCTAAAAACGAGTCTCCTCGGCGCATGTTCGGTCCACAGAGTGGGAAGAAGCCTCGGAGTGGGGACGGACACCGGATGACCAAGGCAGTTGGTAACCCGGAAACCAAAGTGAACCTATTAAATAATAATTCACGGATATCGGTAAACCGCTCGAAAACCAATCTACATTAAACAAACTCGCCGTAATTTGTGTTCCACGTTTGGANTATATAGGTGAAAATAGGTGAACAAATAACATATAATAGATAGATAATAATAATGAATATAGCATGAAACAAAGAAGATAATAAAGAATATAAGATTTGCACTCACCTGGTTTAGTGGTGTGATGGCGGGAAACGGACGATCCACGGTCTTAACACGGCAATAACTTAGGTGATAAAAACGAACTGAAATTAAAACTTCTTAAATAATTAAATCATAAGTCATAAGCGGCGGTAGGCGGGTGACGAAAAGCGGGTGATCAAAAAACGACGTAAAGCAGACTGGGAAGACTCCAACCAGACTGGAAGCGCCGTTGTAGGCCTAGCGATCCTAGCGGATTTTCTGCGAAGTAGCGGGTTGGCGAGGTGGCCACTAGATGGCATACGAGCCTCCAGTTGGAGCCAAATCTACATACTCTACATCTACTAAGTTNTATATTAATTATAACGAAAGGAAACTACGATGACCACATTCAGTTATTAAGAGTAGTGTTGACACGCTTTCAAGAACACAATGTAAGAATAAATAAAGACAAATGTAAGTTTTTTATGAAAAGTATTAACTTTTTAGGATTTCACATATCTCGAGATGGAATTAGTCCTCAAAAAGAAAAACTCGGGGCCATTCGAGAGTTTCCGGTTCCAAAGAATAAAAAGGACCTTCAATCTTTTTTCGGGGTTATAAATTTTAATTCAAAATTTGTATCGAAATTCAGTGAAACTGTTCAACCACTATTAAAACTTTTGAGATGAGATGTTCCCTGGGAGTGGGCCGAGAGTCAACAAGAACAATTCGATAAAATCAAACGTTTATTTATTACTGCCGCCGTATTAAAATTTCCTGTCTTAGACTCAGCGTTCTATATGAGCACCGATAGTTCGGACTATGCTATAGGAAGAGCACTTTGCCAGCGAGACGATAAGGGGAAGTTTCGTATTGTCGCATTAGCAAGTCGGACTTTAAAAAATCATGAATGTAACTATAGCACGACTGAAAAGGAATTATTGAGCATAATATATTCGGTAAAAAAATTTATAATTTATATTTTAAACTGTAAAACTATATTGTTGACGGATCATAAAGCACTGACTTTTCTACATACGTGTAAGTTAACTAACTCACGTTTATCAAGATGGATTCTAGCGTTACAGGAATATGATTTAGAGGCTCAGCACATAGCAGGTAAAGAACATATTCTTGCTGATACATTATCGAGGTATCCACCGGGTAAGGATATTGATCCTCGGGCATACGCTAAAGGGACAGAATTTACTATCTTAACTCATCCTTTAATGTTGACACCTGACTTATCAATCCGACATGAGTTAGCCAATATTAAACAACTTCAATCTAGCGACCATCAAATAAGAAGTATTATAGATTCTTTAGGAGATCAGCAAACTGATAAATTTAAAATATAAATGGTATTTTACACTGTTTTAATAATGCTAAATGGAAAATATATTTACCGGAGAAATTAGTTGAAAAATTAATAAGCTCTTGTCATAATATTTATTCGTACATTGGTGCCCGGAAATGTTTTAAGATGCTTAGTGAGACATTTTATTGTAAACGTTTACTTCAGCGGATTAAAGATTATACTAAAACATGTGATACCTGTCAACGATGTAAATTTCCGAATGCTTACAATACTGCCCCGATGCAAAATATTATACCGACAAGAAAAGGAGAATTACTCAGTATCGATTTTTACGGACCGCTAGTCTCGTCTAATTACGGTATAAAATATATTATTGTCATGTTAGACGTTTTTAGTAAGTTTGTTAAAATCTACGGACTGCGGAAGGCAACATCTAATTCGGTAATAAAGAAATTATTTTTTGATTACATGCCCAATTATGGTAAAATAGAGACTATTTTATGTGACCGAGGTACACAATTTACATCCAAACTTTGGAGAGAAAAATTAAGTAGCGAAGGTATTAAATTGGTTTTCACAAGTATTCGACACCCTGAGGCTAATCCGGTAGAACGCTATAATAGAGAAATCGGAAGGTTGCTCCGTACCCTAACGAGACATAAACATAATGCCTGGTATAAGTGGTTACATCAAATTGAGGCATGTTTGAACGAAGTAACTAACGAAGCCACTGGGTTTACCCCGGTAGAATTATATCTTCAACAAAAACCTAAACGTTTTTGGTACAATTGGGTACCTGATTCACGGCAAAATCAGGAATATCACTTAATGTTAGAAATAGTGCGTAAAAGAATGAAGAAACGGGGTGAACAAAATCGTCGGAAGGACGCCGGAAAAAGTAAATATTTCGTTAAATTCGAAATAGGCGACCAAGTGTTGGTAAAAGCAGCAAATATGTCTTGTGCTGAAAATAAAGAGACGTTGAAATTATTTGCATTATACAATGGACCCTACAATATTAAATATAGAGTGAGCTCAGACACTTATGAATTGGCGGAGATAAACAATAATACCTATAAAGGAACTTATCACGTATCTAAGATTAAAAGGTATTATCGGGCGGTCAAGGCGAACGACCCTTCGACCGTAACACACTCATAATGTTTATTTCAATTAGAAAAATAATTATCTCAATTCTACGGCCTATGATAATTATACAGATAGAAGAATTATTTACTTTAATTTGTATTAGAAGTCAGAAAGGTTTATTCTTTTTTTTAGATTACAGTTTTATTATTATTTTATCTTAAAAGAGGTCATATAAAGTGATCTGTCAATGAGTCTTTTGTTTGATTTGTTATTAACATATAATATAGTAAGCCAGTTTGTTTATTTTAATTTCCGCTTACTATAAGGAGGTAATATTTATTTTATTTTATCTATTGAAAATATAAATATCACTATGAAGTTACAATACTATCTAATTATCTTCCTATTTATTTCATCTAAACTCTATTTCGTATTTTATGTTATTTATCTTTTTATTTACCTGGTTCACATAAGAACTTCATGAATCCAAGACTTCATCAACTTGGTCATCATCATTTAAACTGGACATTCTGATGACCAGGAGGGGCTTATGTAGCGGTTTACGTGCCTAGACAGGCACGGGAGCCTAAAAACGAGTCTCCTCGGCGCATGTTCGGTCCACAGAGTGGGAAGAAGCCTCGGAGTGGGGACGGACACCGGATGACCAAGGCAGTTGGTAACCCGGAAACCAAAGTGAACCTATTAAATAATAATTCACGGATATCGGTAAACCGCTCGAAAACCAATCTACATTAAACAAACTCGCCGTAATTTGTGTTCCACGTTCGGACTGCAAGGTATCGGCAAAAGTACAGGATACGCAAATAGTGTGATCAGGTACTATATTAATTATTTATTTAAATATTTATATTCATTTTTATATTTGCCCAAGCGAACCTCCTTGACCGTTACAAGTGGCNAATAAAAGTTTAACCACCGAACTGCTGAGCTACTGAATAAAAGATAATAACTTCACGTAAATAATAACGCAAAAACGGAAGGTTATAAAAACAGCAGTCTGACCTCTCGAAACCAAGTCCAGAAGCCAACTGAAGCGAGATGGCCGATGAGACATTACCTCAGTGCCCTATCGACCTTATCTAAATGAAAACAAATCTTTACAAATAATAATTCTTCTCTGCATACAAACTGGCGTAAACAAATGCAATTGAATAAGTAATTAAACACCTATTAAAGTTTACTGAATGAAATTGACGATGGGTGCCCTTGGAACAACAGGAAATCAGCAAGGGCGCAGCCGAGAAACAAAAAATGTTTGGAAACCAATGTTTCCATAATAAATAAAATTTTAATTTATTTCCATAATAAATAAAATTAAAATTTTATTTATTATGGAAACATAAATAAAATTAATATTTTATTTATGTATTCGCTGTAGCGGTTATGTTTTGCAAAGTGCGCCTTTGACTCAATATAAATCTGTAGGGGCGCCAAGAACTAAAAATATTTGGAACCCACTGTAAATTAATGCATTAAAAGTCAAAACCGAATTGGTTCAAAACCTTGTATACGTAATTTCACATTTGCTCATGTATTGAAGTTAGACTTATATGATTTTTCAATTTTAATTTTTTTATGTGACTCCAAGATGGAAAATTGTTAAGAGGATTCCCAAAAAAATAAATAAATAAATAAAAAATTAAAAAAATCATACATATTCTGTATCTCGGGGGGTTGTTGGTGGTTTGAGCAAGAAAAAGCGGTTGGGGTTATAAATCCGTTTGCGCGGCGGTAAAACAGAGGAACTTGAATAAGGAGGAGATTAGAATAAGGATTTTATTACAATAGAATAATTCGAAGAAAGGAAATTATTACACTTGGTAAAGGGGAATTTCTAGTCACCTATTCGTGCAAATTATTTTCCGAGCAGGCTTTTTCCCATATGGCTAAGGAGGAAGATCTCGTACAGTGGAAGAAGTTAAATAAAAAAAATGCCAGAACATGAAAAATCCAAGTTTTTGTTCTTGAAAAACATTAAAGGTATCTCTAAATAAAGGAGGAATTGACAAAGAACTACGGGAACAAATATCGCAGAAGAGAATCCCTGGAAGTCAGTTTTATATGTCGTTCTTGATGTAATTATGCATTTGGCCTATCAGGGCAGTGCTTTTCGAGGATCAGATGAAAGCCTTGACTTTGGAGATCCCGATCCTAGTAATGGAAAGTTCTTAAACAGCGCGACTTACTCTTCTTCTTAGCGTGACTTACTCTTCTTCTTAGCGTGACTTACTTTAAGCTCTTAAACACCATTGACTTACTCTCTCGATACCACACCCCCACTACGAGAACACATAAATCCACCCTATAAAAGGTCAGGTCAGCTACTTTCTGTACAATATCCAACGAGTTTTTGGATATCATTGCGACAAAAGTAAGAGGAAAAATTCTGAGTAACATAAGAGAAGCAAAGTATTTCTTTATCATGTATGACTCTACTCCTGATGTACGCCACTTGGAGCAGATGTCTCAAGTCATTAGGTACGTAAAATTAAGTTCGGGCCAGAGATTTGCGAGAATTTCATTAATTTTTTTCTCACAGTTGGTGAGAATACGGGTGGCACTTTCTGAAGTAAAAACAAAAAACTCATAAGTGATGGCTTGGATTTTTAAGAAATGTAAAGGGCAGTTATATGACAATAGTGCTAACATGCCTGGAAAGTACAAAGGTGCGTTCAAACCCGTTTGCAGGCAAATAATGATCTTGCCTACTTCGTACCCTGTGCTGCGCATTAACTAATATTAATTGAGGTCAATGCTGCGAGCGTCACTCATGAAGCAGAAACTGACTTTGGAGTTTTAAATTGTCTTTATTCATTCTTAGCAGCATCAACTAATAGGTGGGGAAGTTTTGCTCAAAAACATACCTATCTCTGTCAAGCTAAAGAGCGGAACTAGGTGGTCAAAAAAGCGGGAAGCTGTAATAGTTATTTACAAGCTTTTTGGAGGAATTATTACTGCTTTAAATGATATGGTAGCATGATTGACTTCAAGTTCAGAAACAAAACCAGAAGCTAGTAGTCTTTTAAAAAGTAATAGCACTTTTGAATTTGTGACTTTTGTTTTTGCTTCTGGTTTAAGGAGCTAACTAGGATTGACATTGTCAACAAACTCCTCCAGAAAAAAGATATACAATTGCTCAATCAGTTCTCCACATTTACCGCCTTATAAAGGAGGAAACTAGGGAAAATAATGCAAGAGATGCAGTCACTCAAGCTAAGACCATCGCTGATGGCCTTGAATGGACACCATAGACGATGTTTCAAATAATGCTTCTTCAAATAATAGACCACATCCTAAGTTCTCTCTAAGGATTAGAAGGGTAAAACTTACAGCGTGAAAGGCAAATATGTAGGAGTGAGAGAAGAGCATGACGTTAAGAAACAATAGAATAATTTAAATTTCTATTTCTTCAAAGATGTTATCTTTTTCAATTAGGGAAAATTGTTTTGAGGGAGGGGTAGCTTTATGAATAATATGACTGGTAATTATAACATTTATGATTGTGGAGTCTTTATTGCAATACTACCAATTGGACAATTGGTCAATTGGAGATCGGTGTTCTTTAATATTTTATTTTAAATATATTTAATTTTTTGCGAAAAAATTCTTTCCCTGGGCGCCGAAAAGCCTAGATCCGTCACTGGTGTCTAGGGCCTGATTCGAGACCGGTTGCCTTTTCTTTCAATTGCCTTTGATTTTTTAAACTCACCCCGACGGCTATCATTTTTGACATCACACCATTTGCTATCATTTTGGACATCACACCATTTGCTGCTCGTCGCTAGACGACAGACATCATCAAAGCCAGTTTCAACGCCAAGGATAAAAATATATTATTTTATACTCTTGTTACACTTACACTACTTGTTACACTAACTACTAGATAAGTAGACTAACTTATTTATTGGATCTATACGAGAATTTTTGTCAACAGCAATTTCGAATTGCTCCCAAATGTTGCCAATCTTTAAATTTTAGCCAGTCCCTTTTGGCCATCTCTCCTTCTAGCTCATCTTTAGTCAGGCGATTTAATAAAGCCTCTTCTTTAGCTCTCAATAGAACTTTAAGACCTGACATTTTAATTTATTTATTATATTTTTCATTTTCTTGTTTAAATCTAATACAATCTAATAAAATTATTTATAATAATTACTTCTTTCCTGATCATATTCTTTCTTCTTTTCTCACTTTCAGCTTTATACTTTTTATCGGGTTTCGGCACCATTTGTGAAAAACAAATGTAAATAATACGATTTTTTTCTTATTTTATTAAACTTCAAGTTAAAACAATTTGACATATATAAATCAAAATAAAGTGATATCAACAAATATTAATACATCGATCTAACTCGATATCCGCAACAGTTATATACCAAAACCGCACAGGACCAGGACCATATCCGCACCTATGTTTAATCCCGCACACTTCTTGAATTGTAAATATTTTTAGCCTTATAATTTTAAGTCTAAGACTATTGACACTCTTATGTATTAGGGGTAAAATAAATAATTTCATAAAATGCATAATTAACAAAAGTCATTGTTTTGTTAAACATAATAATATGTTCATTGTTATATTAAATATGTATTTTATTTAAAGTTCTCACATAGCAAAATATCGTTTCCTCTATTTGACGAACTATTGTCAAACTATTGTGAATTCCATTTCAATTTACACACACGTGCACTCAATGTGTAATTACGAATACAATAATTAGATTCAAACACATTCAGAGACTGACTGACTTAACATACTAAATTATCAGCTATTAGCTTATCAGCTTCTTCATTGATAAGGCTATTATTTATTTTTGTATTATTCCTTGTGTAAAAACAATAGATTATGTGATGTAAAGTGCGCGGTACTGGACTCCATTTTTAACCTTTTTTCGGATTAGAAGGTATCCAGTGCCGGCTCCCTTTGTGCGGTAATGGACCTGTCACTTTTGTGCGGTTTGGGACTGATTTCGAGGAAAGTGTGCGGTATTGGTATTTTACCAGCCGCAACATCCTTAAACCCGATATCTCCAGTGCAAAGTCAGAAAATAAAAAAAGTGATTTCTTTGCAGAACACCTTGATCACGTAAACCTTATCGACAAACACCTCTTAAATCCATTACAATTATCTCCACCTCCTAAAGCCTTTATTACCTCAGAGTAAAATTTCCTATACACTATTAAACAACTTCCCCCACGAAAATCTCCCGGTTACGACCTTATTACCTCCGAAATTCCTAAATGCCTTCCAAGGGAAGGTATTCCATTCAACTCCGTCTCTTCACTTCTCAACTCAATGGAAATTTGTCACCATTATTATGATCCCTAAATCTTTAAAGGTTTGGAACGCGACCAGACGAATCCTTTCCCACAAATCAATCCCTTTTCCCATTTCAAATCCAGATAACTCCTGGGCAAAGTCTTAAACGGAAATAAATGGTTGAATTCTTTGCTTACCAAATTACAAACCTTTTCTCTACATATCCAGATATAATTGATCATAACCATGTAAACCTTATTAAGAAAGATCTCCTAGTTCCCCTTCAACTGTCTGGACCTCCCAAATCCTTTAATCTCTCGGACTTCCTTTACTGTATTAAACAACTTCAACCTCGAAAAGCTCTCGGTTATGACCTTATTACCTCTGAAATCCTTAAACACCTTCCTAAAAAAGGGTATCTTTTCCTTATATACATATTTAACTCTGTCCTTAAAACAACCCACTTTCCTACCCGATTGAAATTCGCCACATTTATAATGATTCCTATACCATCCAAGCCTTCTCATCTTCCATCATCCTATCGTCCACTAAGTCTTCTCCCAGTGATGTGAAAACTTTAGAGAAACTTCTTATACACAAACTTCTTCCCATCTTTTAAACGCTCCTACCTGACAATCAGTTTGGTTTTTGAAATCATTCCACCATCCAACAATGTCACATGCATTGGTTATATTATCGCTTCTATCCTCGAGAATAAAAGATATTGCTCTGCTGCCTTCCCAGATGAGGCGCAAGCCTTTATAGAGTTTGGTATGTTGAGCTGCTTTGCAAACTCAAGGGCATCCTACTATTCATTACCTTTTTATTAACATTTATTTATTAAACATTCATTACCTTATCCTTAAATCCTTTATCACCGATAAATACTTTCTTGCAAATTTGGGATCCTCATTTTCATCCATCTTACCTTTAAGTGCTGGAGTACCTCAGGGCAGTATCCTAGGACCTCTCCTATTTACCTTTTTCTCTCACGACATCCCTCAACATCCTTCCTCGGTCCTTGCCACCTTTGCAGATGACATGGCTAATGGCTATCCATTCTGTCCACGAAAACCCTCAAACCTGTAACGTATCGACGTATAACTTTATTAATTAATATAAAAACATATAACATTGCACTAACCATTACAAAATTCCTTCTAAAACATCACTGTATATATTTTCCTTGTTAATTTTCTCACGGTAATTCACCTGTGCGTCTACCTACAGAATGCAATTGTAAGAATAGTCTATAGACCTTAATCTATATATATAAAACTAAGAGGACAGTGACTGACTCATCAAAAATTCTCCTACTTCCCATTGACCTAGAGATTTGAAATTTGGTACATAGATAGAGTAAACCATAAATAGAAAAGTGCGGCCATTTTGATTTTGATATGTGTCCAACATATTGAATTATAGCCGCCATCTTGGATTTTTTCATCAGTAATTCACCTACTTCCCATTGACCTAGAGATTTGAAATTTGGTACATAGGTAGAGTGTCCCATAAATAGAAAAGTGCGGGTGTTTTGATTTCGATATATAGCCGCCATATTGAATTATAGCCGCCATCTTGGATTTACAAAACACATGTATATTTTTGTGTGCCGTATATCGTTTTAAAGGCCTTGATTAATACTTTAATGTTGTGGTGTTTTTTTATTTTTAAAAAATTTTGTACGGGTACATTTGTACCGATTTGTACTTTTGGTTCAGGTTAAGAAGGTGAAATAATTTTTTTAAATTTTATTTTTAAATTTATTAGAATTCATTAGCCTAAATAATGGGCTTATACATGGTTTGTTTTTTAAATATATTTTTGGTACCTATTGGTACACGGGTACAAATGTGCTTTTTAACACAACACCTACTTTCATGTATATCGTTGAAAAACTCTTGAATAGGCCTTTCAACGTAGTTATGTAGTGTTTTGTGATATTTTTACTTTTTAGGGGGGTAAAATTGAAAAAAGTCCTTATATAGCTGTTTTTTGACAATGGATCCTTAGGTTTTGGTTGAAATTTAAAACATTGTTATTATTTTTTACTCTCCTTTTCGAGACGTTTACGAATATACCTCATTTATTTTGTTATCATCATTTTGACTTTTTCGGGTAAAAAAAATCACAGGGGTGGGCTTGACGATTTTTTGGGAAAAAATAAAGTTTGTCTGATCTTTATAAAATTAGTCATGCTTAAAAATAATAAAAATACAAGACGAAAGTACTCTTGGAACTTTCTCTCCACGACTTTTAGTTTTCGAGAAAATGCCACTCAAAGTTCATATTTGGCAATTTTTGGACTTTTTGATTGACCATTTTTCGGGCTTTAAAAGTGATAAATGAAAAAAGAATGGCATATTCGTAATCTACTCGACGGGGGCTTTAAAACGACGTATAGTTTGTATGGGGTTGTCGACAACTTTTTTTGCCCAAATTTTCCGGTTCGAAATCTGGGCCCAAAAATAGGGAAATTAATAAAAAATTAAAAATATGAGAAATATTGATTCGATTTGATTTAAAATTTGTATGCATGCCTTATTTAATATTAGGAACTCGGAAAAAAATAATAATTGAACATATTTGTACGCATGTGTACTTTTGGTACAAACGGTACCTAATGTGTTATTTTAACTTGAGATTTTATGTTGTGAGAAACAATGTGTTATTAGTAATGATTTTATTAAGTAAGCTTTATATAGCCATTCAGTGAATTTAAGTTGTATTAATATAATGTTGGTACCTATACGAGGTACAGGGGTACAATGATCGAAATGCTCGAAATATATCATATTATATATCATTTTACAGGGCTTGAAAAGTACTTTCATTGTTGTTATGTACACGTTTTTAAAATTTTACTTTTTAAGGGGTGTAAAGCAACAACCAAATATTAGTACCCGGCCACTAGACGGACGCAGGCTGACCGTAGGTCAGCCGAGACCGGCTAGTATGATATAGAATAAAAGTCATATTCTACGAATATGAATTATATTTCATTGGTTTCATTAGCCGAAATGAATTAATCATCCCCCTATTAGCATGAATTATTTCAAAATTTTATTTATATTTTGAGTAACCCCTATAGGGTGAAGAGTTTGAATAAATGTTTAAATAATTCATGCTGATACCTTATGATACGCAGATGAAAATTTCCGGAAAAATTTAATTTGCCTTGTCATTATTACCAATAAAAAACTTTGTGACCACCCTGGGGGGTGAACCAGGAACCTCTCACTCCACTCGGGTTTTCGGGGCCATCCACCTAATTTATATATATACAAGCATTCGCCCCGCGCTTCGCGCGGGGTTCATGCTTGCAATCAGTGGCTGTATATTATTACTATTTTATATGTAAATAGTAGTAATACTATCATATTGGTTAATTGAGTAGGCCTTTAATTATATATAATACTTTATACTTAATTATTTGTTTAGCTTAATATAGAAAATATGAAAATTGCACATTAAATTAAAATAAATTACTTGAAATTGGGTCCTCCCACAATAACGCAGGACTTCTTCCAAAATGATAAAAAATGAGGATAAAATGTAACTCCCTTAATAGGAATTTCCTTGGCATCCGGAGGAAACATATAGCTAGGCCACACCTAAAACTAAAACGTAATCCTAAAAACAAACACTGTATTACACAAAATACTATTAACTATGTAGTATT
>KZ652572.1:157675-169459 GCA_001010745.2 Gerris buenoi
TTTTTTTTTTTTTTTTTTTTTTTTTTTTTTTTTTTTTTTTTTTTTTTTTTTTTTTAGAAATTCTGGGAGCGGCATGCTGATACGTATGATCAGTGACAAAAATATCCTCTTCAACTGGTTTAAGTAGTAAATAAAATATATAAACTGTTTTAATAGTATAATCTTATTAATAGGTTACAAGGGATACAATATTATTATTATTATTATTATTATTATTATTATTATTATTATTATTATTATAGGCTGTGGTCTTAATGCATACTGTTCTGTGCTCTTGTAGTTGCATGCTCGATGTCTGACTTGCATGCAGGTCTTCCACTAGATGTGCAGATGTAGTCGTCTAACTTCCCGGCTGACTAATCCTACCGGGATCTGATGCTTCCGACCATTTTTCTTTTCCTTTCATCTCCCACTTTTTCTTGTCCTGAGCATCTCTGTTCCATGTTATGTTCGTCTCTTTTACGATATCGTCTTGCCATCTTCTTGGTTGTCTTCCTCTCTTTCTTTTAATGTCATAAGGAGTCCATTCTGTCAGTGTTCGTGACCATCTATCATCGTTTCTCCGCATTACATGTCCAGCCCATTTCCATTTCAAGCCTTTCATGTAATTCAGGGCATCTTTGAGCTTAGTAATTTTTCTAATTTCTTCGCTTCTGACTTTTTCTATTTTTCTTATGCCCGTCATGNTGATCTCTACACCTCAATTTTCTATCACCAAATATAAAATACCATTAAATAGTCAATGTTGCAAAGACTAAATATCAATAACTGCTCTAAAACAAAATAATCTTGTTAGTGCAATCATTCTTATTTTGTTTGAATGTACTTATCTGAATTTCATTTTTTCGAATGCTGCTCTAACAATTATAAAAAGTGATTATTGGTAAATACGTATAGTTAAATACAGTAAAGTATATTTTGTCTCTACTCGGGTTTTCTAGCTTATTTGAGTTGTGATTGATAGTGAGAGAGCGATATGTTCTTCGTCAATTAATAAATATTAAATATGATTGTTCCTATTTTAATTTATGATTCTATTTTAGGATTTCTGGAAGCTGCATGGACATTTGATCACTGACCGCTTCACAGGCCACTTGGACTGCTGTAAGTAATTAATAAATTGGCTTGCTTTTACATTGGCTTGGCCCGACTCGTTTGGCATCGAATTGTATAATTTTGATTTTAAACATGTTTATTTAACAATTAAATTCAAGTAACAATATAAGAAATAGGATACCAATGTATTTTTATTGATTCGCTGATTACACATTTGTAAATAATCTGATAATTCCTAATAAATATATATATATATTTTTTATATATAAGAATACTAATTTGTGTCAATAGGGGTGTGTTAGTAATGAGTAATGAAAAAATACTACTCCATTAGAATTTTTTCAAAAACGACTATATTTCATTCCTCTTCGGAACATTTTCAAACCAAATTAGTTAAATTTTAAGACACATTTTCAAGTCTTGTAGAAATCAAAATTAAAAAGTAATTTCTAAAAAATAGTAATCCGTCATACTAGCCAATGAACACTGGAAGTGGACAAGGAACACAAACAAAGGAAGTGAGTCACTTCACAAATACAACAAAGGGATCTGATCCATGACTCTTATATTTTGTCTCATAACGAAAATATTTTGACTCCGATTTCAAAAATTCCAAAACAGAAATCCGTTTTACTCATCAGGGAACATTTTTGGTTCCGTGTCTGTCTGTCTATCGCTCAGTTTTTGAGAATCAACATATTATCTTAAAATACTACACAATTACACATCCGATTTCAATAAATTTGATTGGTAGGTAATAATAAGCCCATTGTTGGTCCTATATAAGTTTCAACCTTCTGCATCTATTTGTTTTTTTTTTAACATGCGTACTAACAACATTCATTTAAACATATCTTCTAAATTCCAAAGTAGTACTCTGAAATTATGAAATTTGGATGGTTTGTCGTAAGTAGATCGCAAGTTGTACCAGATTAATTTGAAGCGCAGACGGTTCAAATTTATCTTTAACTTTTGTTTAATTGATAGGTAGGTACTTTAATTCATGTAAAAAATCAAAAAAATATTGGCATTAAAAAACCGGAGGGAACAATTTAATAAATTATACAATAATGGCTTGTAAAAGCATAAAATAAATAATGTAGAGGTGTTAAGAGGCGAGGAACAATATGTACCATACTAATTGGCAGTTTATTTGTTTACTACCAAATTATTTGTTACCTCTAAATTGTATCTCATTGCTCATTGTTATTGAGGAATTGATTATTTTTGTGAGGTTTCCCTATATGTTTCCTGTCCTTGTGTTATTGTATATTCACAATAATATTATACACAGAATATAACTGCAAAGTTTGTATTGGGTACTTCCGGAGATATAGGTGCATAAAAGACTTCCAGTCAGACAACCAAAAACACAGGAAATTATAAGGCTCATCGGGTTTGCCTTCGCGGACCTATTATTTGATAAATATTAAGGTTATTGAAATCTACATTTATTTATACCTTTATAACTTATCACGTTTATTAGACTTAACTTAAGTCTTTAAGATGAGCGGTATCTGGAGAAACCGTGCAAGTCCAGTGTAGGAAGATGTGGAGAAGGACTTGAATTCAAGATTTTGAAAAGGAGCTGACTACAGCACCATCTCTGGAGGAAATTATGAACTAAACCCACTCCGAGCTTTTATAGTGCTGCTCTCTTTACTACCCTGCGGTATAGACAACAACTAAAATATAGCATTTTAACCAAAGTTAAATACAATATTATTGACCGAGCGTAGCGAGGTCTTTGTTTTAACTCGACCGTTTGGCATTTCGTCTGTCTGTCTCCTAAATGTACATCGACTGTCTTTGCGAGGGAGGCCGCAGGCCGACCGAGCTGTGGTGTGGGGCGGGGGCGCAACTACTCATTGTACGTCAGATGGGGGAGGGGGGGTAAACATTTACTGTATTTTAAGGCGCCACTGCAAAAAACAAAAAAATAATTATACCCCGCCTCTTGATTTTCGGAAAAATTTCGAGTTGGTAATGTCAAAATCGGTTAGGAACCTTAAAAATCGCTTGACCAAACATAGGGTAAGGGCANCAAGCGTGACACATAGGAACTGTTCCAACTAAATATGATTTAAGGTGCCCGACGATGCCCACCCAACTCTGGAGTTATACTGTACTGGATCAAGAAGATCAGATATAGGCTGCCATGGATCGCTTTGTGGCCCGCCGTGGACTCTACGTGAACGTTTTCACCGGCTGCGGTACCAATTTCATTGGAGCTCACCGGTACTTAAACGACTTGTACCAATTTTTAACTTCGTTCAATCCCATTATTTTTGTGCCCTTGCACAAAAATCCATAAATTGGCAACACAATGTCCCCACAGCCAGTCACTGGGGAGGGCTATGGGAGGCCGGTATTCTACCTACTAAGTACCATCTTCGGAGAATATTTAAGGATCAAGTTTTCACCTTCGAAGAACTGGCCACTCTTTTTGCCAAAATAGAGGCGATTCTCAATTCCTCTATCTCCTGATCCCGGCGAAATAAACGTATTAACCCCGGGTCATTTTTTAATCGGGGCTCCTATCGTCGCCATACCCGAATATGATTTAAAAGAAGAAAAACTTGGTCGGTTGGACCGGTGGCAACTCCTCCACCACTCCACTCAACATTTCTGGAATCGCTGGAGCAAAGAGTACCTCCACACCCTTCAACAGAGATCAAAATGGTTCTCCGGCAACTCCAGCTTAAACGTTGGTGATCTTTTCTTAATTATGACCGACAAGACTCCGCCCTGCACTGGAAAGTCGGTCGTGTTGAAAAATGGCACCCTGGTCAAGACAACATTCCCCGGCCTGCAACGATTACTACGTCACATGGGACACTTTTGCGACCTCTTGTCAAATCAAGTCCTCTCCCTTCTCAGTAGCATTTCCTTTTTTCTCTTTCACAAAGAAACCTTTCTTTTTCCTATGTTTCCTTTTCATTTAATCTATAAAGGAAAGTTACCTTGATTCTACCTTACTCAAGAATGGATTTATTTTATATAAGCATATTTATATTTTTTTTCTTTTTTTCCATTTTCTATCAAGAAGTTTTTTTTTTTACTCTAGAAGCAAATTTNCGCATCATATGTGAGTGCCATTTGGCTTCCTTTTTTATTATTCCTATTTTTCCCTTCTAACTTATTCCCCCATATCAAATACAGTCCAAAATTACCCAGAGGAACGTACATGTACTTCCCTTGAGTTGGTTAAGGGAATAGTAAGTAAATTGATAAGGTGTTCTTTTGGGAATTATCTTACCAAATGCAATAGTTTCATTTCAATTTCAACGTATTCGCACCAAATTTATCAAGATTAAATCAAAGGTTATATGGTCAAAGTAGCATTTGTAGTGTGTTTGGTATGTATGCGTGACAAGGATTTTACGTTCGAGCGTGCGCAATGACTAAGATAGATCCATTCATAATAAAACTCAAATGACATCATCACACGTGTTCGCACCAGGAGGAGGTTTGCCTGACCTGGCCACGAAATTGAGATAAGAAAAAATAAAAGAATAAAAGTAGATATATGTTTAGCGGACTGTAGGGTTATATTTAGCATTTATACACAGATAGTAAATGAATAACATAATAATGAGAATGGCCTAATATAAAAGTAACTGAGAGTAAATTATCTGGTGGAGAGGTGTGGTGAAGTGTAGTGCCGCGGCATGGCCGTGGTCATATC
This sequence comes from Gerris buenoi, assembly GCA_001010745.2. Taxonomy (NCBI): domain Eukaryota; kingdom Metazoa; phylum Arthropoda; class Insecta; order Hemiptera; family Gerridae; genus Gerris; species Gerris buenoi. The sequence continues at coordinate 162,420 of KZ652572.1, forward strand.
TTAAGAAGCTGGATGCCAGCACTGATGAATAATTTTCTTCCCTGGATTCCAAGATGAAGTAAATTATTCATAATTCCTGGATACCAGGTAAACCAGATAAATCCTGGATACCAAGGATTTATCCTGATATCAAACTTTTACAAAAGCACTTTAAAGAAAAAATGGCTACTGCTCACATTGAGGGCTAGACTCACCTCCATCTGGTCACACTCCGATCTTCCCTCCAAATCTGGGCCGTTAAATATTTAAATATTTGAAATTTGGGCAGTTTTGCCAGGGGAGGAAGATTCAGACGTCTAAATAGAGATCTACATGGGCCTCTTCAGATAATAATAGAGCCGCCCTATTTAAATTAGCCTGGGTGCTCTGTAGAGCGGGTTGGGCAGATTAAGCAGGTAGAGGTGTCAAGTTGCTGTAGTAAAAAGTGATCAAGCGATCTTGAACAATACGTTTAATCCTCACCTATGTATCCTCAAAATTTGAGAGAAATCGGACCATTAGGTCGCGATAAATTGGCGTTTGGTGGATTTACCCGCGAATCCCTCAAACATTTTGTCAAAATCGTATGAAAATTGTGATCATTATGCGTTTGGCAAGGATTCATGGACAGACAGACAAACAAAAAACAAAATTTGTACAAGACGGCCGAAAATTGAAAAGGCGAATGGAAATTTCGATTTCAACCTCCAAAAAGTGAACACAGTACTTCCAAACCTTAGAACACTCGAAGCAATAAACAACTTCGAAAGCAAATATATATATATATATATATATATACATCAAATAATAATATAAAGTTTGTTTTTATGAGCTATACTAGTGGTATTATTGGTTACTGGAATTGGTTTTTACTTTGTATGCAAATGGTGTGCTTAATATTGATAGACAATTGAATGGTGGTGCCGTGTTTTAATTAGTTTCCCGATTCAGATGCAATCGATGGGAATTAAGTTTGTAACTAGTCACTGTTTAGTAACCATGGGGGGGAGTTTCTAATAGCGGGAATTTCCCCGAGGTCTTATGAAAATGTTAGCTTTTGTACCCTAGTTGTTGCTTTCATAATCTAGATAGAGAAAGTTGTCTAGTTTCGGGGAAATCGTGGGGGAGGTTTAGCTGCTCTTTAGATAGGTTTTTGGGGGGGAAAAGTTTAATCAATCTGGGTTGTGGGAAACTTCAAAAACGATTTTGAAAAGGACCCCCGTTTTCCGACACCACTCTATTTCTTGTATTAGTCGCCGGATGGCGAGGTATTACGGACCTTATTAATCGACGACGGGATTATTCTACCTCCGCCGCCTCCCTCCGCCGGGATTTCCCTTCTAACGTCGACTATACACCAATTAAATTATTCATGAGGTGAATCTCACCGAGCCGGGGTGGGGGGCTCACGGTCGAAGGATTCGCAAGGATTATCTAACAAACTCAGGAGGAATTTAATATCGGACTGTAGGAAGGGCGCGACACAAGGCGTTGTTATCCGGAATCCTTCCCTCGCGGCATCATTAGCGCCCTTTTTAGCGCCCTTTTTTTCCTTCCAACTAGGACGACGTTTATAAAAGAAAAAGATTAAAAAAAAAAACACAAAAAGATTTTCTCATAAGAGGTTTTTTTTTTCTCCAAGGTGGAAAAATACTTTAACCTTCCCTTCGGCACCTTCAGCCATATTCCGCCATATTTAAAAGAAAAAGAAAAAAAAAGAAAGAAAAAAGCTTTAAACTCAAAGATAACCTCGGATTCATTAGTTTCTTCGTCGCCCCTACACCGCATTCAATCCAAAACAACAAGATCACAAGAAAAAAAAACAAAAATACCTTCAACCATAAAAGAAACAAACAGGGAGGGAAAAACAAATGGCTTGAAAATCTACAAGATAAAGTTTTCTTTTCTTTTGATAAAAAACTAAACAGAGAGTCACACTTTTTAAAAAAAAATAAACTTTATCCGGTTGAAATATAAACGGTACTTAATCATCTGGTTGAAGAGGAGGGGTTATAACGCGGTTATAAATTGAATTATTTGCCGGAAACAATTCACTTAGTGCATAAAACAACAAGGCGTTAGTATCCTTCAGTTCAGTACTCCCCCCACAAGGTATTCAGCTGAGTACTCTGTTCTTCTTTATTCTTTTTGATGAGATAAAAGTTTTGTTTTTTATTTTCTCTCTTGTTAAAATGATAAAGAGTAAAGTGTTTACTCCATAATAATAACGTTATCTCCTAAAGGCGTAATTGAAAATTGTATTTTATAAAAATTACCATCCTGAGGTGTATAAATATGATGATTACCTTAAAATCTATTGAAGAATAAAAGTTTATTTGTAAAATAACAATGAATCTTTGTAAACAAAAGTAAGCACCAATGCGCAGTAAAAAAAAATTATCTGCCAATTAGTGTGACACATAGCTTCCTCATGTTAGTTATTTTGATTCCGAACTTATCAAAGTTATGTGATCGTTCGAAAAACGAAAATGTCGCTCTGGATTAAAAGATTGCAAGACATAAATCCGTTTGACATGTCAGGGCGCAGTTTTAATCCCGTTTCTGTCTGCCGATCTATATGTTCGTACCTAAATTTTGGCGAACCGTGATTCTTGCCCTATTTTATTGGGATTTGGGAGGTAGTTCATAATTAGTTTAACGTTACTCCCATTTAAGTTTCAACCCTCTGAACTAATGAGCACAGCTTCACCTGCGCCCATTAGTGCCACTATAAAATGGTATACCACGAGAAAGAATGGTATGATAAAAAAAATTATGTCACGAGAAATAATGGTATGCCTTGACAAAAGAACGGTGTGCCTCGACAAAAGAATGGTATGCCTTGACAAAAGAATGATATGCCTTAACAAAAGAATAGTATGCCTTAACAAATGAATGCTATGCCTTGAAAAAAATGGTATGCCTTGACAAAAGAATGGTATGCCTCGACAAAAGATTGATATGCCTTGACAAAAGAATGATATGCCTTAACAAAAGAATAGTATGCCTTAACAAATGAATGCTATGCCTTGAAAAAAATGGTATGCCTTGACAAAAGAATGGTATGCCTCGACAAAAGATTGATATGCCTTGACAAAAGAATGATATGCCTTAACAAAAGAATAGTATGCCTTAACAAATGAATGCTATGCCTTGAAAAAAATGGTATGCCTTGACAAAAGAATGGTATGCCTCGACAAAAGATTGATATGCCTTGACAAAAGAATGATATGCCTTAACAAAAGAATAGTATGCCTTAACAAATGAATGCTATGCCTTGAAAAAAATGGTATGCCTTGACAAAAGAATGGTATGCCTCGACAAAAGATTGATATGCCTTGACAAAAGAATGATATGCCTTAACAAAAGAATAGTATGCCTTAACAAATGAATGCTATGCCTTGAAAAAAATGGTATGCCTTGACAAAAGAATGGTATGCCTCGACAAAAGATTGATATGCCTTGACAAAAGAATGATATGCCTTAACAAAAGAATAGTATGCCTTAACAAATGAATGCTATGCCTTGAAAAAAATGNGGGGTTAGAAGTGGTTAGAGGGGGTTAGAAGTGGTTAGAGGTGGTTAGAAGTGGTTAGAGGTGGTTAGAAGGGGTTATAACCATGCTCGGGCTGTTGCGTCTCAGAGTAAAATAGTCATGAGAGAGACTACTGGAGGATGTCTGTCTCACTGGTCCCAGACTGATTTGATTACATCCCTTTTCATTGGTTTAAAGTCTCAGATGCGATATCTGTTGATTTTAGACAACGTGATGCCACAAAGATTTATCTAAACAATCTTCAACAAAAAAAAATCGGATTTATCTCCTAGTCTACACAAATAATAAATTTGTATTCCGTTCAAATACTTTAAACAGGGAAATTCAATTCGAACTTGAAACTCTCCAATCGTTTTTTCTTTTTAACTAAGAGGCTTTAAAACTAACATTTCAATATTGGTCTGGTAAAAGTCAGCGGCAAAAAGTGGCAATATTTAAAAAGGGGTCAAGTTGAAATGGAAGAGCGGCAGACTGGAGATTCAGAGCGACTCAAGTAGATGATATGGTTTCAGAACACGTTCCAGTCTTGCTCTAAAGAGATCCAAGAGTCTAAGTCCTAGATTTATTATTACTTTCGGTTATATATGTAGCACTCAAGACCCACCCACTCTAATTCCTTCAATCCTTTATTCTCCCAAAGTGTCTGAGTGCCTACAATTGTCAAATACTTGGACGTACATTCTATTCCATTTTATTGTTATTCTTCTCTAATAGGATTATTGATTTTATTTTTTTCTTCCTTTTTAATGGAATATAATATGAAATGTAATCTTCAATTGTTGCTTCAATTCAATAATATGAAATAATTACAAGATAAAACGAAGTTTTTATATACTAAAGTCTATAAGATTAGAGTTGGCACAATCAAAAGGCGGGGAAATTTTGAGGGAAACGGTTTTATTGGTCCCCCCATGTTGAATGCAACTTAAATTATAGACCTGAAGGCTCACCCCTTATTCGCTTCAGTCGTCAACCTCTGAATGCGGTGGCGCATCTGCCGCTACTCAGCGAATTCACTGCCTTAAGGTCCCCATACACGATCAAACATTTTGCGCACACCTGATGTCGGACAAATTTAGGCCATACACATCTAACATCATGTTTGCGCAAACAGCCCATACACGGTCAATGTTTGCGCAAGCATGATGTTTGCGTAAGCATGTTTACCGTGTATGGGGGCCTTTAGGATTCTATACGATCCTCTCCGTCAGTGTCACAGGATAATGGGGGAATGTGTGGGGCATTAAATTGACCGTGCGTATAGAACTCTAAGCACAAAGTACGTTTACACTTAGTGAAATAAAACACGTAAAGAATATCGATGAAGCTACAATAAATAACGAGAGAAACAAGCAACTAACATAAGTAACCGGTGCTTTANACGAAGACAGCGAGGCCTGTGAGCTCCCAGGACCTTAAAGGGTGTCCCTGGCCCTGCACCGTCCGCGATTCATAGATGCAATTCAGAGTATCATGGCAGGGGATCGAACACACGACCTCGAGTTGCCTCTACTCAGTGATAGCTGCGCGGTGTTTTTAGCACCTCGGCCACCCTGGCTCCCTCAAAGACTAACCTAAATAACCGTCTGTTGATTTAACGGTCGACCGGAGTGATTGTGAGCGCTTCGACCGAATCCACACCTCGGCTAGTTAACCATAATGTTACCTTCGTGGTCCTTAATTTAAAATTCTAAAACTTTACTGTCCTCCTTTATCCTACTTTGTGTGAATATTTATTTATTTGTCACTACTCAGAAACTTAAAACGATAAAAAATAATCAAGTTTGGTAACGTGAGCACTGGCACTAAAGGTGGGTTCGCAGCTAGCGGATACGTATTTGCGGAGGCCCGAAGGGATTCGTCTATGGCAACGCTTTTGCAGCGCCGCAGAAAGTTGGTTCCAAGCCATCTTTTTGCGGCGCTAACTATCTATACTTATAGAGCATTGGTGTCTGCGCATGCCCAGGCTTAATCTTATCGTTTTTAAATTCCCTGTCATAAATCATAAATTTGAAACCTGTCAAAATGAAGATTGTAAATATGGGACATGCCAAAACAAATAAAATAACTTACGGATTTTTTCCGAACTAACTTTCCATACTGAAAAATTAACGGCTAAAACGGATTAAATTCTGCTAAAAGTATTAAAATAATGCATTGTCATCGTGTTCTAAGCCATTCTAAAAGTTTCAAATATCTAGCTACTCGGGAAGTTAGTTAGAAGTCGATTGCAAGATTTGTACTGGACAAACAAACAAGAAAGCAAGCTAATAAAAACGTAGTAAAAATCGACCCAAGACAGCAAGACTAACATTATCATTATTTAAATTATAGACCTGAAGGCTCACCCCTTATTCGCTTCAGTCGTCAACCTCTGAATGCGGTGGTGCATCTGCCGCTACTCAGCGAATTCACTGCCTTAAGGTCCCCATACACGATCAAACATTTTGCGCACACCTGATGTCGGACAAATTTAGGCCATACACATCTAACATCATGTTTGCGCAAACAGCCCATACACGGTCAATGTTTGCGCAAGCATGATGTTTGCGTAAGCATGTTTACCGTGTATGGGGGCCTTTAGGATTCTATACGATCCTCTCCGTCAGTGTCACAGGATAATGGGGGAATGTGTGGGGCATTAAATTGACCGTGCGTATAGAACTCTAAGCACAAAGTACGTTTACACTTAGTGAAATAAAACACGTAAAGAATATCGATGAAGCTACAATAAATAACGAGAGAAACAAGCAACTAACATAAGTAACCGGTGCTTTAGAAAAGACTAACCTAGTAGTAGTAGTAGTAATGTAGTACTTGCTACTAGAAGGGGTAGGACGAACCACTTGTTCGAACCTTGCAATTAGGCCATCACTCAGGCCCTTTGTACGTGTACGCCCCGTGGTGGAGAGTTTCAGTTACTTCACCGTACCTAAATTTTGGCGAACCGTGATTCTTGCCCTATTTAATATTTAAATATTTGAAATTTGGGCAGTTTTGCCAGGGGAGGAAGATTCAGACGTCTAAATAGAGATCTACATGGGCCTCTTCAGATAATAATAGAGCCGCCCTATTTAAATTAGCCTGGGTGCTCTGTAGAGCGGGTTGGGCAGATTAAGCAGGTAGAGGTGTCAAGTTGCTGTAGTAAAAAGTGATCAAGCGATCTTGAACAATACGTTTAATCCTCACCTATGTATCCTCAAAATTTGAGAGAAATCGGACCATTAGGTCGCGATAAATTGGCGTTTGGTGGATTTACCCGCGAATCCCTCAAACATTTTGTCAAAATCGTATGAAAATTGTGATCATTATGCGTTTGGCAAGGATTCATGGACAGACAGACAAACAAAAAACAAAATTTGTACAAGACAGCCGAAAACGGAAAAGGCGAATGGAAATTTCGATTTCAACCTCCAAAAAGTGAACACAGTACTTCCAAACCTTAGAACACTCGAAGCAATAAACAACTTCGAAAGCAAATATATATATATATATATATATACAT
>KZ652573.1:0-14391 GCA_001010745.2 Gerris buenoi
TTATGCATATTTTGACTAGCCTATAACTATAATAAAAGTAAATTAATTGAAACTTATAACCACATTTAAAATGTATTTTTCTTCATTGTTTGAAATTTATAAACCAACATTTATTGGATGGTTGGGCTTTCATTACCCTTAATATTAAAAAACACCATTTTGAATTCGATTTTTAGGTGCTTTCCCATGATCGGATTTTGTCTGATTTTGGATATGTACAAAGCAGGGTTAGTTTAGTTGAATACCGCTGGAATCGCTCATGAAACAATTTGGCGCAGGTAAAATCGTATTTTCCCTAGACTAAAATTAAATGAGTACTTTAAAAGATGTAGTTCTTAATATAAACAAGAAGAAAGCAATGGGTGTAGAAGGTTGTAAATGAAATAATCCAAGGAATGTAAATGAATATAATCCAGGAATAGTAAGTAGAGATTTTAGCAGAAAGAGGAACAACACCATCAACAAAATCATGAAGAACACATACACCATGAACAATCCAGGCATATTAAGTAGAGATTTGAGCAGAAAGAGGAACAACACCATCAACAAAATCATAAAGAGCACATACACTATGAACAATCCAGGAATATTAAGTAGAGATTTGGGCAGAAAGAGGAACAACACCATCAACAAAATCATGAAGAACACATACACCATGAACAATCCAGGCATATTAAGTAGAGATTTGAGCAGAAAGAGGAACAACACCATCAACAAAATCATGAAGAACACATACACCATGAACTATTCAGGCATATTAAGTAGAGATTTCTGCAGAAAGAGGAACAACACCATCAACAAAATCATAAAGAGCACATACACCATGAACAATCCAGGAATATTAAGTAGAGATTTGGGCAGAAAGAGGAACAACACCATCAACAAAATCATGAAGTACACATACACCATGAACAATCCAGGCATATTAAGTAGAGATTTCTGCAGAAAGAGGAACAACACCATCAACAGAATCATGAAGAACACATACACCATGAACAATCCAGGCATATTAAGTAGAGATTTGGGAAGAAAGCCATCAACACCATCAACAAAATCATGAAGAACATATACACCATGAACAATCCAGGAATATATGCAACCGGAAACAAAAAATTCGTTCTTTGGGACGATCACAGTAATATTGTTACCTTTGGTGAGCTCACAAGCAAAATTGATGGAGGTGGAAACACACATGCTAGTAAATCGCACGGAGTTTGATGTTCTCTTTTAAGTCTTGCCAGTGGCAAGAGTCGAGGGATGAATGAACCAATCATCCTTGTTTGATACGGTTTCAAGGGAAAATATATAAAGCTACTGGCATGCTAGTTACTCACTACTATCATGCTTTTTATTAGCATGTGCATTTTCGCTAAACAATATCGCCATTAAAAATTATAAAATCTACTCTTTTAATAAATAAAAACCTGTATCAACCTCTTTACTTGGTCGACATCAGCTAACTGATCAACCCATTTGAAGGATTTAAACCGATCAAGTACAATTATTTAGTTAATCAAGTAGTAATAAGTATTAAGTATTAGTAAGTTTACTGGGGAAGCTGAGTTAAGCGTGCGTTCAGACACGCACCAAAAAGTCTTAATTACTTTTTCTTCGCCTTCACCAAAGTTTTCTCCAAAACTTTTCCCCTCTATCCAGGTCAAACATTTTCTTTTCCAAGTTTTTAAAACGTGTAGTTTCAACGCTTAAAAGGTTAATTTAAACAGTGAAATGAGATGTTTTTAAGGCCATGAAACTATGAAACTACCCTCTAGTTTTAAAGATTGAAGTTTTTTTAAAGATTGATGGAAAACTGATCAATTTTTCTACTTTGAGAGACATTCATATTATCTGGTAAAATTTTTAATACTTTTCTCACCCTATCATCTTTTATCAATATTTATAGTCCAGGAGATAGCGTACAAAAAAGTGTCTGACTAACATCAAGCTAGAATTTTGTATACTAGTCAATCTTTTAGCGCCTTTTAAGAATATGTGGTCGGCTAAGTTCGTCTGCGGGACATAGCTTGGTAATAGGGGACTGAAAAAAACAAACCGGAGGAGAGCGGCCATATCTCACCAATTATGGTGGACAGTATAATTTTTATGATCCTAAGTACAGAATTAGTTAGTGGACCAAAAATCAAGTCGATTAGTTATTTTCACTTGAAAGGTTAGTTATTCACATATTACTAAAAATCAACGTAGTCACCTGTCAAGGGAAAAACTAACATCAACTTGATTTTCGGTCTACTAACTAATTCTGTTCTCAGGATCATGAAAATCATACTGTCCACCATAATTGGTGAGACAGGGCCGCTCTCAAGCAGTTGGTTTTTTCAATCGCCTATTGCCAAGCTATGTCCCGCAGACGAACATAGCCGACCACATATTCTTAAAAGGCGCTAAAAGATTGACATGTATACAAAATTCTGGCGTGATGTTCGTCAGACACTTTTTGAACGCTATTTCCTGGACTATAAGTAAATTACTTACGAAATTAAAAGTACTTAAGGCTAGTTAATTGAAAAAGTGTGTTCCATACAACCATTGGAAGGGTTTGACTAGAATTGACTTGTCTGAAATGGTTCTTTCATTATTACATTCTAAATGAGGATTAGGTGTATTAAATATTATCTAGAAACAATAGAATCTTTGTTTAAGCACGTTTGTTAACATTTATGTCATTCATAAAATGATAAAATTTGTTCCCTTTTCTCCAACATCAACTTTTTACATAAAATTAGTTCCCTCTTTTCCCACTATTAACTTTTCATAAAATTGTTAAATTTTTTTTTTTTTTCGAAAATTATGATTTTTTTTTTTTATTATTATTATTTGGAATTTCAATCTCTAATAGACGTAGTATATGAAGAGCCGACAATTACATGCAAGTGCTATAAAAGTTTTTTATTTTAAATATAAAATTGTTAAGTTTTACAAAGAAAAGTGGGACCCAAAAGATATCAAATAGAAGATAAATAATGGTAAAGCTTACTTAAAAGATGTGAAAAAAGAAAACTTGAGCTAAAATGCCAAGTCTGGGTTTTTGTAAATGATTATTAGATAAATATTCTGAACTTGACACTTTAGAAACAAAACTAGAACTACAAGTATCAACTTAGATTCTCTAGTAGATTTTTAAGTATGACTAACTATTTAGTTTGTTTATATAAATCATTGTCAAGACCACATCATTTATTCAAAAATAAATGTGTATTTTGTCTTTAAATAATTATGATAACTTAACTAAATAAAGACAGACAATTTTATTAGAACTAAACACAATATAATTATACTAAATATTACAAAGAGGAGAAAATGGCTTTTATATATTTGTTTGAAGATGTAGAAGGCAATCTCTGGATTTTAATTTTTTATATTCATAAATGAAATTTATATTCCGTTATCACAAAGAATATGACAGATTTTTGAAGTGAAACTTCTTAAGCGGCGGTAGAGTGAATTTGTATCATGTAGCGAAATCGTGTAACGAAGTTTGCGATTCGAGACTCGTCCAAGTGTAACATTTTTACAGATTAATTGAATTATATCTATTTAAAGACCAGCAAATCAAAACAAACATTTATTTTTATTGGAATAAATGTGGTTGCCTTAGCGTAGCAAAAATGTTTTTCAATTAAATTTCCCATAACAATTTCTTAATCCTGAAATAATAAATTCGTCAAAAAATGAAAGAGAGCAATGCATTCTAGAACTTAAGTTTCACTTCTAATGCGTGAGAGCCTCACACATATTTTTTTTTCAGTTAGAAAAATTCAAAAAAAAATTGTTAGAGGAGTTTAGTTTTGTGGTCAGAATTTGATCTAAAAAAGAGTCACAGTAATCGGGAAAAAATCAGGAATAAGATTTAAGATAGATATAAGAATTAGTACGTTATGATGGGGCTTAATTCAAAACGATAATCAAAGTCTGTCGAGGTCAGATCAGACTTCACTCTCAGCGCTGCTTTAAATACAAACTTCTCAAGCAACCTCGAGAGTTTACATCGAGATAAAGAGTTTACACTAAGTTTCCCTGATATAAGGCAACACCCTCAACCCCTTCCTTTCTCTCTAAATAATCTAAGAAAAGTTGTATAAAGGTTAAGAAAAACTGTTTATAAAGTTCTCAAAGAAGGCGAGGGTGAGTTAAATAGGCCAGACTTGGGTGAGTTCTAAGTATAACGCTAATCTTCTGGGAAAACATCAACTAGATCGCTTATTTTACAAAGTATATTTCTAAATCAAAAAAATATATTCTATTTTAAATAATGAATTGATCAATACGTAAATAAAAGATAATTCAAAAATTGTCTTTTTTATTAAAGTGCAGCATTACCAACTTGAAAAATCAAGCATTCGCGAATACTAATGGTAATAGTGACTAGAATGATACAATCACACAATGAAATGATTTCGTAGTAAAGTATCACTAAAGAACAATAAAATAAGTGAGTGGTCACACTGAAGAGCCTTAAATTATCTCAATAACGAAATGAGTGAGTGCGAGGTCAGACTAAAGAACGATACAATCCCTCAATGAAATAAATTACTAGTAACACTGGAGAACAATAACATTACTAACAATAATCATTCAATGAAATGAATGCGTGTAGTAAAGTCAAACTGAAAATAGATAAAATATCACAATGAAATGAGTGAGAAGTCTGAAGAACAATAAAAAAATCGGTCAGAGACAACTCAGACAAACTTTCTCATATATGTACATTTAATTACTATTGGAAATTTCATTAAAAATATCATAAAAATAACTTCCCCCGGGTGGGGAATCGAACCCAGGCTCTCTCCATCCGTGTTTTAAGCTATTTTCTCCGGAACTAGATTTTTCCCGGGAAAACGGCTTATATCATTAGATTCGTATTTAAATTGACTACATTTTAGAATTTTTTAATCAAAATCGTCGGAACCGTTTTCGAGAAATAATTTTTTTTCGTGTTTTTTCAGAGTTTTTGGGGGGTAGCGCCCTCAAATTTGGAGTTAAAATTCATTTCTCGATTTCTCCTCGGGGTATGATTTTTCTGAACGTGTATGCCAAATTTCGACAAAATCGGCACCGTAGTTTAGGCTCCAGGAGTCTGCACAGACAGACGACGGACAGACATTTTTTAAAAACCACTTTTTTGGACTCAGGGGACCTCATAACGTGTAATTCCATCAAAATCTCAAAATCGAATTTTCGCACCATCACAATACTTTCTCTTTATATGAGAAAGTTAAAAGGGTTGTTTAGACCAATGTACTTTGGGATAAAGGAATATCACACTTCTGATTTGATAAGGGGAGTAAAAGTCTAAAGCAGAATATTCCGTATACCTTCTTTAGATCGTTACTCCCCTCTACATTTTTGCTTCCGAGCTTACGAAGGTAACGGAAGCTATGTGATCTTTCTGAAGAACGAAAAATTTTTAGGTCTCCGATTTCAAAAATTCCAAGACAGAAATCCGTTTCAGACATCAGGGATCATTTTTGGTTCCGTGTCTGTCTGTTGGTCTGTCTGTCGGTCTGTCATTCAATTTTTGCGAACCACCATATCTTAAAAACTATACGTCTAATTTTAATTAAATTTGGTGGTAGGTCATAATTAGCCCATTGTTGGTCCCATATAAGTTTCAACCTTCTGCGCCTATTTGTTTTTCTTTCACAAGCGCACAAACATAGATTTGAATGAAATTTTTATAGCTTATCGAAAGCCCCAGATTAATTTGACCGTCATCGGTCTTTAAATTTTGCTAAATTGATACTTTAATTCGTGTAAAAAATCAAAACAATTTTGACAGATTGTAAAAACGGGGGAAACAATAAAACCAATTAGACAATAATGACGCATAAAATCAATAAAGTACGTAGATAGAATGCGAGGAAGCTATGTGCCACACCAATTGGCAGTCTATTTTAATAAGAGGAGTAACAATCTAAAGAAGTGCCATTATTATATCTGAGAGGTGATCGAACACATAACTTAATCCTCAACATGATCATCAGAATAAAACATCTCTCTCTCCCCTAATTCCTTGGAAATACCCCTACAAGTAAACTCTCTAACTTTTCTTGATAATATATTGGTAAATCTACTAAGACTAATTACTTTAATCCATAATGCAACCTAATACTAAGATCATGGTAAGGGTCGAATCAGAACTCTTTATCTTTCCTTAAAATCTTGGTAGTTCACAACCTTGTACCGAGATCCTGTAAAACCCCAAAACAGTAAAATCTCATTACTTTCGTCTATTATGCAACCTAAAGATTAGATTAAACTCAACTCACCGGCATCCCGTAGAACCAAATTAAACAAAATCTCAATTTAATCAAATTATAATTACTATTAACAAGGGGAGACAGACAGAGAAAAATAGACTTCAACGCCGGGATTCGAACCACGGACCTCTCTATATTTCTGTCTCCCCTTAATAGTAATTATAATTTGATTTAAATTAAAATTGAAAAACGTTCCGTAGTATGAATACTATACCAAAAACTTAAAAATTGAATTTCTAATTGATTGTACAAAGTTCAGGTACTTGGGTACTTTATAATTACAAGCGTTGTTTCTCGTTCTAGTTCTATTGTCGTTAATGTTTACTTCTGGACTTATAGAAAAATTTGAAAGCTTAATTCAGGACTAGGTATCGATATCGACAGAGGAAAGTATTCTTGTGTAGCTTAATTGGCTAGAGTATCTAGTATCTGTACTGGAAATATAGAGAGGTCCGTGGTTCGAATCCCGGCGCTGAAGTCTATTTTTCTCTGTCTGTCTCCTCTTGTTAATAGTAATTATAATTTGATTTTAATTAAAATATAAAAACGTTTCCTAGTATGAATACTACCAAAAACTTAAAAATTGAATAACAAAATATCATTACTTCTATCTATAATGCAATCTAATGGTCAGATCAAAATCTTCATCTTTCCTTGATATCTTGGTAGTTGCCAACCTTGTAGCGCCATCCCGTAAAACACAATTTCAATTTTTCTTATTACTTTCATTTTATATATTGCAAACTAATGGTCACATTAAAACCTATCTAGTAGTACAGGGTAGTTCCCAACCCATGCAACGGTATCTAATGAAAGTATAAATTAAATCGATTTTAATAAACTGTTAACATAACACCTCAATTATTGAGGAGATCGTAACCCTGCCAGAACATTCTTATAGACACCTACCTCTTGTAAGAAAATTCCAGAATGAACAATATAGAACTGAGCGGATTATTTTTTTTCGTTGGACGGAGCCGGTCGGTTTTCGGATGCGGATATAAGTTTGTACGTTCGGGTAAAACGACACGATAGCGAGCCTGCGACTGAGCGCCCTCCGCCGCTAAATTTAGAGACCGGGCCTCTCCTCCTCCCACTGATTCCCCCCTCCCTCAGAGACTTGGTTTTATTTCGGCTCGGCTGCCGAGTCAGACGACTATCTTCTTTTTCTTTAAACTGACTCGAGAGAAAATATATCTATCTAGAACAGGTAAATAATGCTTTTTTTAAAAAAACAAAAAAAAAACGATGGCTTAATGCCCGGAAAGGTTTTTGGTAAGTGTCCAGGAGCAAGATATTTATTTCGCAGCCTCTAATAAAGCGTCTGTAGCCCGGACCGTTCTATTAGCACCGTGTACTACCGCTAGTACTGCATCTTCATACCCAAAATAACAACTAATGAAAAATATATAAAAAATTGTTAAACAATATTTCGTTCCTCTTTGATGTGCTCTTAAAAAATCTAAAGTAATGACAAAACTATATTTAAACAAAGATAATACATAAAATATGTAATAAACAAAAAATATGAAAGGTTTATTTTAGGAACTACAAAACGTTTAGCGCCAATACATCAGAACAGGGAACGGATGTTGTGGTAAGTTTTTTATTTAAGAAATTGACAATTCTTGTTTAAAATTTAGTTCTATCTATTTTAAACATTTGCTTGCAAGAGTTTAAAAACGTTGTTTTCTCTATTTTAACCGTTTAGGTCCGCATTAATAAATTTAACGAGCTTTATCACTTCATAGCAGTGTCGGTGTTCGTTTTACTAAAACGAACTAACTAAAACGGTTGTTTGTCTCATTAAATTAAATAGATGAAGTTGGATTTTTTTCCCGTCCCAAAATTCCAATTTTAAATTTGAAGCTTACGTTTACACAAGCCTTGCGCGTAAACGCTTGGTCGGATATCGCTGTCCAACAAACTTAGCCTGGGCATTGGTAAAAAGAACATGTGTACTAAATTTCAACTAACTCGATCATGTTTTACTCAAGTTATCGTCATCGGTAGATTTCGTGACGCTTGGTTTGACGTTCTTTTTTTCGGATTCACTCCGTCATAAAACCTGTCCTAAACAATTCCTAGACTGTTCGTAGAACGATGCAATGGACTGTATAAATAGTGGAATTGGTAAGGTTAGGTAAGGTAATGGAGTTGGATACAGGCTATACACATCGGAGGTGATTAAGCCCTGCCATGTCCAAAAATCAAATTTAATTTTGCCTTTTAACTTAAAACTCTTTCTCCAATTTAGCTTCAACAATAATAAATAATTCAAATTACAATTATCAATAACTACGGGAGACATACAAAGAAAAATAGACTCGAACCACGGGACCTCCTATTAATCTAATTAACTAATTAACGGATTAATAGGAGGTCCCGTGGTTCGAGTCCCGGTGCGGGGGTCTATTTTTCTCTGTATGCCTCCCGTAGTTATTGATAATTGTAATTTGAATTATTTAAAATTTAATCTTTCCGTAGTATGAAAACTACCAAAAAAACTGAATTTTCAACAATAAAGATCCAAACTTGATCGAGAGAATGTTGGTTATCCTAGAGTTTTTCAAGTATCTGGAGTAGGGTTGGAACAAACCTATTGTAAATTTTTATTTTTGACAGAGACGTCTGACATTATCTGTCAAATAATCTGACAGATATAGTATTAAATCTTGATGTATGAGTCGAAGCCAAAGGATCTGATCGAAGCGACCTTCTAATTATTATCACTGGTAGAGTATAATGTACGTTGTAATTATTTTTAAATCAATAATAAGCGTCATTTAACAAACATTTGGATTTTAGAGTTGGCGCTTGTGAATGCGCTGTTGGAGGTTAAAGCTGGCTGACCTGCGCCTTAAGCCTCGTGCAGACTGGCTAACCGAACATAAGGAACAAGCCAAACATTGGTCTCTGCGCATGCCCAGTCATAGATGCGCAGGCCCACTTCAGACTGAGCATGCGCAGAGACTGTTGCTCGGCTCGTTTACTATGTTCAGTTCGGTAGTTCTGGACGAGGCTTTATAATTCCTATGAACGAAACAGACTACAATGAGGAGATTAATAAAATAAAACCAATAGCTAATAATAACTTTTATCCAATTAATATATTTAATAAACTTATCAACAAAAAACAATAAGTAATTTTTGCTGGATTAGTATATACCATACCTGGGCAGGCAGGCAAAATCTCTGAAAGAATAGCACAAATAGTAGAAAACGTCGCCATCAAAGTAAGATTCGAATCCTACAACACATTAGGAAAAATATTAGACTTAGTTAAACAAAAAATCCCCAGAGAAGACAAAAGCGGCGTCTATAAATATAAAAGTACTTGCAACACTTGTCAAGGGGTCTATACATCGGACAATCAGGAAGGAAAATATCCTAAAGAATATCAGAACATGATAAAGCTATAACAAATCCGAATTACACGTGTTTTGCTATATATCTAAAAGAAAACCGCCACACATTCGATAGAACACAATTTGAACTTCTCCAAAACTACTACAAACGCAAAGGACATCTACCTCTATATGCAACAGGGTTGTTTTTCTTCAGAAAATGAGCGGAGCACCGTACTTTAATTCTGTAAACAGCACTTTTACCTGTTTTTCCAAAGGTGCCTTTTTTATCCTCTTTTTTTTCGTACCTACTTTTTATTTGTTAAATGAATTCGATATTATAGTAGATGATACATAAATAAATTCGATACACCGAAAGAGATAATATACATACGCTACGATAATATACATATCGATATATTAGGATAAGGTTTTGTAAGTGAATTCAAAAAAATAGTGTATTGCGGGCTTGGTAACCGTATTCTAAAGCTGTTCCAAAAAAGATACAAAATATTTTCGTTCATATTACTTATTTTGTAAATTTATATTATTATTATTGTGTTTTATGTGTTAATTCAACCACTTGAAGGTTTTTAGCTATCCTGAGTGAATTCCCCTTAAAAAACCCCTAGTTCCCAACATTTCCCGTATTTACATGAGTGGATGTGTATATATTTTTAAAAAAAACAACTGACTTCACCGAAATAATCCTAGTCCAAAAGTTGTTTTATTATTGCAAAAAGTAACAGTTTAAAAAAAAAAAAAAACAACTAAGTCAATCAGACAATTAGAAATATGTGGGTGATCAAGTGCATACTTACCAATACGGCAATTTCATTTCACTTTAGTATGAGATAAGAAATATACTAAATAAGTTTGTTCACGTTAAAATTTAATGATAGATAGTAATTATTTGAAATTCAGTTCTAAAATGAATAATAAGAGGAAAATCAGCTGTTAGATGAGTCATATTATATTGAACAGTTTTGCCAACCATATTTACTTCTGCTTTATATTACAAATATAGGGTAACACTTATTATCCCTTACATCTTGTTCAACGTGACTAGTGACTGGGTAAAATATAGAACTGATCAAATATATTTCGCAATCAACAAAATTTTTTTTTAACTTTAACAAATTATATATTATAATTTGGATTATTTAATTTTCAATTCGTCTGCAATTTACATTTTTTTTATTTTGAAGTGAAACTTCATTAGCGGCGGTAGAGTGATTTTTTTCATATAGTGACATCGTGTAACGAAGTTTGCGATTCGAGACTCGTCCAAGTGTAATATTTTTACAGATTAATTCTATTATATCTATTTAAAGACCAGCAAATCAAAACAAACATTTATTTTTATGGGAATAAATGTGGCTGCCTTAGCATAGCAATATTTTTTTTCAAATAAATTTTCCATAACCATTTCTTAATCCTGAAATAATAAATTCGTCAAAAAATGAAAGAGAGCATTATGCATTATGCATTCTAGAACTTAAGTTTCACTTCTAATGCGTGAGAGCCTCACACATATTTTTTTTAACTTGAACAAATTATATATTATATTTTGGATTATTTAATTTTCAGTTCATCTGCAATTTACAAATTATTTATTCTGAAGTGAAACTTCATTGGCGGCGGTAGAGTGATTTTTTTCTTATAGTCAGGGCCGGATTTAGGAAGGTGCCAATCTGTGCTCGGGCACAGGGCGGCAATATTTGAGGGGCGGAAAAATTTATAATTTTATTTTTAAGGCTGTATTAAAATAACACATATACATATCACATAAAAATAAGAAATATTTAACAGCACCGCTGCAAAAAAACGGTTTAGGGATTATTTTCAAAATGACTAGTGGATTCTATGGGTCAAATGCAACAAAAAATGTTGAGTAAGCATATGCCCATTTCTCAATAGTTCTCGAGATATCGATTCATTTATTTTGTTATAGTTTTTCATGAAAATTTTCAAAAATGCCTAATATCTAAAAAACTAAATGAGATAGAGAAATTAGTCTAAGGAACAATTAACAACAATTTCCAAATTATCAGCTGCTAAGTATCTTTTAAGTCCTGTTACATTTGAAAATTTTGGATTTTTTAAAATTACTACGAAATTCACCCTGTATACATAGTATTTTTAACTACGTTTTTATTAGCTTGCTTTCTTGTTTGTTTGTCCAGTACAAATCTTGCAATCGTTTTCTAACTAACTTCCCAAGTAGCTAGACATTTGTAACTTTTAGAATAGCTCAGAACACGATGACAATGCATTATTTTAATACTTTTATCCGTCTTTCAGCAAAATTTAATTATTTTCAGCAAATTGTGCTGTATGGAAAGTTAGTTCGAAAAAAATCCGCAAGTTTTTTATGATTTTGGCATGTCCCATATTTACTATCTTCATTTTGACAAGTTTCAAATGTATGATTTATGAGAGAAAATTTTAAAACGTAGTATAAAAAAAGTTCTTTTTATCTTCCAATTATTAAATCATAGCTTGTTCCCTTTTGTATCAGTTATATGTTTCTTTATTTAGTGATGCTAGAAGTGGGGCGATTCCAGGAAAAAATCCTGCTTTTATTAAGCTTTCANTTTTTTTTTTTTTTTTTTTTTTTTTTTTTTTTAAATTAAATTTCCCATAACCATTTCTTAATCCTAAAATAATAAATTCGTCAAAAAATTAAAGAGAGCAATTATCTACCTATTTATTTATTTACAATTTACATAGAAGTTAGTCCGCAGCGTATTTTAGGTTTCTCTACAAAGTACAAAAAGAAACCTTATATAACGGCTCTTTCTGTCCATCCGTCGGTCTGTCTGTCTGTCCGTCCGTTGGCTTGTTTCAACTCATAAACTACTGAAGCTAGAAACATAAAATTTGGCACCCAGGTACATCTCGGCATTTTAGACAACTGGACAAATTTTGGAGTTTTACACTTAATATTTCCAAGATGGCAGCCCTGTCAATATGGCGGGTGACCAAAAAAAAGTGTTTAGCTACCATGGCATGTTATACATCAATTTAGGTCTTGAAGTGTAGAAAATAAATTTGTAATAATTAAAATTCCACACTGAATATTTTCAAGACGGCGGCCAAGATGGTAAGTGACTAAAAAAAAGTTTTTAGTTACCTTGGCATGTTACACATAAATTTAAAGGTCTTGAAGTGTAGAAAAAGAAATGCAACTATTACACTTAATATTTTAACTAAGTCGTACAGAAACCGGCGATTATCGCCTCACATACTTACGTGAAGCGCGCCTTACTTGTTTTTTTAACAAGCCTAATTCTGTTGTTGGTGTTGATTAGGGATGTGGACAAGTGGATCGAGGATCTAGGTAAGTGTGAGAAGCTAAGAGAGAGCGAGGTTCGATCACTCTGTGAACTGGCCAAGCCAGTACTCATTCATGACGGTAATCTTATTCGTATCAGCAGCCCCATCACAGTAAGTATCACTATCAATTGCATGTTCACAACAATTAAATATGGCAGTCAGTAGTTACAGTAAGATTATCTAAAGTTATGACTTTTGACACTCAGATTGGACAACCTAAATGATGAAATAAATAAAGCCACTAGGCCTGTAGCAGGGGTGGGGCCGGTGACATTTTTGTTTGCCTAGTTGGCTCGACCTTCTAAAATTCAAAATTCTGACTTATCATTGGCTCCCCACGGATTTTCCCGCGCTGTCAAAAGTCAAAACTTAAGATAATCTGACTGTAGTTGAGCGGACTCTTGCCTACACTAATTAATCCACAGTTTATAGTATACAATAATCCTGCACATGGCCAGATTTAGAGTAGATGGGCCCTCAGGCGAATTAATGTGGAGCGGGTCCCACCCTCTCCCTAATTATTAGGTATGATCAAATATTTAGGGGGTCAATCTTTTGGGGGACTAAAATGGGGGGGGGGGATTGGCCCTCCTTTGTGGTGATTTTTAGAAATCAAGACTTGGAGAAATATTACCTCTAAGAAATATGTAGTTTAATCTCTCCTGGCACCTTGAAACTCAAAACAAAACAATATGAAAACAAATGAGAAGTTGGAACGGATATGGAAGATTTTCATAAAAAAAAGTTATGCCATTAGAGTTTTTGGAAAATTTACTATCTATCACACCTTGTTTATTATTTTAGGTTTTACATAAGTTTTAATTTAAATAAATAGAAAGAAAAATCAAAGTTTAAAAATAATAAACGAATACATCAAAATTTTTTAATAAACTTTGCATTGAAAATAGTTTTAATCTGCATTTAATAAAGTATTCAAAAAAACAATGTTTTAACCGTCCAAGTTGCAGGAAATTATTTTGGACCTTTTTTGTAGACAACTGAATAATCATCAATTATGCAAAAAAAAAAAAAAAAGTGTATTCTTTTTGGTTGTGGTTGGATGTATATTTAAGAAATTTTAAGTTTACTTAATTAGGAATACACAAAATTGTTTTCTATATTTTGGAGTAAAATATAAAAATTCGACTTATTTTATTTTCTAAGATTGTTCTTCTCAGAACTTTTGATATGTTTTGTTTATTTGTTTAATACAGGGGTGGCCAACCCAAATAATCTTGCGGGCCACTTCGGAAATGCATCATAACTTCGCGGGCCGCATATAAAATTATGTATCCCCATATTAGATTTTGACCCACTATAGAGATTTTTTTTTTTTTTTTTTTTTTGAGTGAAAAATTAAAACATATAATGAGTAATTATATTTGTATTTACTATTATACTTACAGATAAACATAGGTAATTAATAA
>KZ652573.1:14423-54190 GCA_001010745.2 Gerris buenoi
AGTACAGTAAAAATGAACAAGATAATGTTTTTGCGCGGGGGGTTGCACTCCTGCCTTAATTAATAAAGTGCAACAAATTAACTAATAAACTTTCCAAAGTAAATAAAGCTTTACAAAATGTTAAAATTACTCTCGTAACAAAGCAACAAATTTAATTTGGATTTTAAGAATCAAAAAGCATTAGAAAAAAGGCTTATTCGTTATTTGAATTAGGTAATTTACAAAATTTCCGGGATAGGGCCACAAACCCCCGGCTGGTCGGGGGGGGGGTTATTCAGTTTTGGGGGGGAATTTGCGTCATGTGCCTTGGGGGGATGGGCACCCCTGGTCACTCCTGCCGCTGAAGTAGTCTGGCTTGCTAGTTTTCCTGCTGCTTAAATGCACACGGTTGTGTATACTTACGTGCATCCTAGTAACGCCTTTTTAAGCGCCTCATACTTTCCAGTTGCGGGTGGCTGCGAAACTACATCGGAAACATATTCCAACATATCTGCCTCTAATGTTTTAATTATGTGATAAAATTTCGTTGTATCTGCCGTCACATTTGACCGTTTTTTCATTATCACTTTTCTTTTGTTTTTTGTATGAGTAATCAAAAACTCTAGCAACAATACTAATACCAAGCATAAGTTTCAAAAGTACAAGGAAACGTAAAGTATATTAAATACTCGAAAATTAATATATTTAACCTGTTCTAGTTGCTAATAGCTAATACAGAGAAAAACTAATACTTTTATTTCTTTCTTTTTCAGTCCTTAATTCATTTTTTTAATGGCGCTCAGAGTGCCATTAAAAAAATTGGTGGATTTTAAAAAATTTGGGGGGGATTTTTTTTTATTTGTATATAAATAAAATTTATTGTATAAAGTTTCAATTTACATTAATTTATGAGTGTACGGTAAGTTCATAATGACAAATTGATATTTATCTATTAGTGTATAGTTTATAGTACAGTAAAAATGAACTACCTAAATAATGTTTTTGTTGAGTATAATTTACTTGGAAGAAGCTTTGTTGTTGTATTAGCCTTTCTTCTTTCGCCGCCTGGCCACGGTGTTTGTAACTTTTATACCACTATATTTATTTGTAACTTATAATAAAAGAAAAAGTGTAGCGCCCAAAGATGTTATATAATAGAGATGGAACGTTAAGAAGGGGTTTGAGGCAAAAAAGTGACCCCATGGAGGTATTGGTAGAGTAAGAGAAATTGGAGGAAAAAAGAATACTGCGCATGCTCCGTGACCTTTGACTGGGACAAATTACCTTCTTTGATAGTTTTAAGGTTACCTCTGGTTAATTTTGAATCAGGTTATGGTAACCTGCCACACGTTTTCTCGGTAACCTATAACCAAGAGGAAGGTAATTTGTCCCATGGAGGTGACATTTTACAAATCTCCATGGGGTCACTTTTTTGCCGCTTCCCTCAATCTAGTTTATATAACATCTTTGATAGCGCCATAGGGCTTGGGGGGGATGGGCACCCCTGTCTGCACTTAACTATGGCAGCACTTACTTTAACTATGGCTAACTTATAAATTCACTCCAAGGAGTTGAAACAGTTAGTGATAACTAATTGTTTATCTGGACAGGGCCGTCCCTAGGGGAGGTCAACTGGGTCAAACTGACCCGGGCGCCGCGTCAAGGGGGGCGCCGCCATGTCCCCCATCTTAAGTAAATGGCCCCATCTTTAGGTAAATGGCAAAAGGGGGGGGGGCGCCACAGATAACTTTGACCTGGGCGCCTGAACCCCTAGGGACGGCCCTGTATCTGGAATGGAAGTAATTTCCGGTGATGTATTGTTCAGGTGGTTGGAGATGTTCATGGACAGCTGTGGGATGTGATCGAGATGTTTGAAGTGTCAGGTGAAGTCCCAGCTCTTACCTATCTATTCCTTGGTGATTACGTCGATAGAGGATTCAACAGCATCGAAACATTTCTTTACCTAATCGCATTAAAGGTATATCACGTTACACTTTTAGGGTCTGTAAGCAAAAACGAGGACCTGAATGATTCCTGTGCTTGTCCGTCTGAAACACTCCTGATCTCCGAAGTACTAGAGCACAAATATTTTTAATTTTTGAAGTTATACGCCAAAAATAGGAAAATTAAAGGGAACCCCCAAAAAATTTGGGGTTGACAATTTTTTTTTAAAAGCAAATTTTGTCAAGTGGGATGTTAAATGGAAGAAGAGAACACACTGGTTTTGTTTTTGTAACAGCCCTTGAAAATTGTGTTTTTCGTGTGTCCCTCTATTTTTTAACAAATCAACAAAAAAAATCGGTCCGAGACAACTCTGACAAACTTTCTACTAGACGTTAGGGAGCACAAAAAAAAGTCGCCGAAGCAAAGGCAGTCTAGTACGATCGGGTCTAGCCCCGCCCACCACTAGTGTCTATACTGTGCAGTGCATTCAACCCTATCTTCTCTTTAGCCTGTATAATCTCTCTTCAAGGCCTATTCCATTATGACACGACTATTCATAATAACACTTAAACTTAAGAAATATGTAAAATATAATAACACTAAAGAAATATTTATATTAATACAGCATGAGAATACAATTAAACATAGACATTATAAATCATACATATAAAATAGAAATAAAATAGACACAGTTATTTTTACATTATTTATAGTTTATATTATTATCACGTAAACCCAAGAGTGATTGAAATGGAATACGTACACAAATTATACACGATTAGTAATTATAATTCTAAAAAAAAAAATGCAATAAATCCCAAAACAGAAATACGAAAAACTAAATGTAATTTAATTAAAAACAAAGCTTTTTAAATAGATAAATGCGAGTTTAAATTTTTTTGCATGTTTTTACAAATTGCATTTTTTTTCAGTAAACTGTTTCTTACAAATATCGCAAAAATAGACCTAATTATTATCAATTTTGTAAAAGATTAATTATTTTATTTAAGATGTCTTTATTTTGGTTTATAATAATTAAAGAGGATTAGTAGTTCCACGTAATTAGCATTCTTTTAATCTATGATCTTGTTAAACATAATATGTATAAGTAAAGGGAAGAGTTAAGAAAGAGTGCGTGTTTAAAGTTCTAGAGGAGTAAGCGTAAGGGGGTTGAGGTAGGCCGTGGAGCGTATCCGATGATTACCGAGTACTTCCGAGTGACTGTCTTCGGCGACTTTTTTTTGTGCTCCCTAACGTCTAGTCAAACTTTCTCATACAGCGAGTTCATAATTAATTTACATAGCTACATTTTATTATTATTAAATATTTAATCGAAATTTATCATAAAAATAACTTTTCCTCGGCGGGGAAATGAACCCGGCCACTCTCTGTCCGCGTTTAAAGCTGTTTTCTCTGGAACTAGATTTTTCCCAGACAAACGGCTTATATTGTTAGATTCGTATTTTAATGGTCTACATTTTTGAATTTTTTTTAATCAAAATCGTCAGAACCGTTTTCGAGAAATAATTTTTTTTTCGCGTTTTTTCAGAGTTTGTGGGGAGTAACGCCCCCAAATTTGGAGCTATAAAATTTATTTCTCGATTTCGCCTCGGTGTATGATTTTTCTAAACATGTATTACAAATTTAGTCAAAATCGGCCCAGTAGTTTAGGCTCCAGGCGTCTGCACAGACAGACATTATTTAAAAACCACTTTTTTGGTCTCATGGGACCTCAAAATGTGCAAATCCATCAAAATCTCAAAATTGAATTTTCGCGCCATCACAATACTTTCTCTTTATATGAGAAAGTAAAAAACTAACTCAAGATCTTATTGTCTTTAATTTTAATTAATTTTCTACTATTTAAAAGTTGACTGCTTATGCTTATGGTTCAAAAGGGGTTATCATGTGCAGGTGAGGTACCCAACTCGTCTTTACCTGCTACGAGGTAATCATGAGTCGAAAGAGATCACCCAGGTGTACGGTTTCTACGATGAGTGCATCAGGAAGTACGGTTCCATCGGAGTGTGGAAACAGTGTGTCGAGCTATTCAAATTCCTCACTCTTGCAGCTCTTATAGATGAGAAGGTAATATGAGAAAGTAAAGATTTGTTGATGGTAGATCAGAAATGGTCCATTAAGTAAATTGTAAAATAAAAATCACAGGGAAGCACTAGCTTCCGCTAGTACTTTTTCATGTTTTGTAGATGATTAAGCAGGTACGTTATTTTATGAAATAACATTTTTTTTATTTCCCCATCCTAATATGAAGATCCTCTATATGAAAATAATAAATACCCACAGGTTGCATGTGGCCAAACCCACATGGTTGTTTCTTGGTTGTTGTGTATATGGTTGTTTCCCACTGTGTGCAGGGTGGGTGAACCGGTGAACCTCTAAACTGAGTTCATCCATGTTGAGATATTGGACATCTATAGGTTGTCCATTCTTTGCATGTAGCCAAACCCCCATAAATGGTCGTTTCGCACTGTGTCCATGTGCAGGTAAGGTTGAAACTCTAAAATGAGTCTTACAGTGGAATTCCTCGCTTTTCTTTGTTTTTCCTGATACTATACTGCACCTCATACCTGGCTCTCAGCCTTCTTATTAAGCTCATGGGTTGGAAGATTCCCTTTGTTGTTTAGTATGTACAAAAGTCAACTTTTGACAAACGAATTCAGTGGAATTAGACGTAGCTTGGTGGTGTTAACGTCAATAACACAGGGGTAACTGCGGATATGTCTTTCTTTATAAAATACAGGGATCATGGCACTCTTTTACTTTGTTACCCACCCAAATTTATATGGCTCACTATTGATCACATCATACTCACTTCGGCGGTACAATGTACAAATGTATGATGTGTAAATCCTGGAAATGTGTAATAATCCCTAATGGCTGGAATTCTCTACCGCGGGAAGTAAAAAGGGCCTAAGTGATGGCCTATTTGCAATGTTCGAACAAGTGGTTCGTCCTACCCGTTCTAATAGGAAGTACTAGACTACTACTACCCACCCAAATGTATTTATTTATTATTAAATCCAAGTGAACTATTCTTTTGTTAAAAATTTGTTGGAGGTTATTTTGCCTTACTAGATAGTTAGACTAACGGATACTGTCATTTTATTTACAGAAGTGTGATATTCCTTTGTCCCAAAGGAATATTTGAAAATTCCCAGTTGAGATTGTCAATTAATTTGAAATAAATGTCAAACACGATAATGTAAACAAACGGTGGGTAACCAAGTAAAAAAGTACCGGGATCATCAAAATACGATATTGATCTTTAGGGCATGGAGGTAATCTATTAGGTAATTACCTAATAGACATTAAACATTTAAGTAACTAAAAGTGCTCAAAGCAAGTTTTATAAAGGTTGACTGGAGTGAGTCATGTCCCACAGCAATGCTACTAGTTCATTTACCAGAAAAATCCCTGCTTACGATGGCTCGAGATAGTTAAATGTATGCTGTGGTTGCAGATATTCTGTGTGCACGGAGGTCTGTCACCTTCCTTGGAAAGGTTAGATCAGCTAAAGTCCATTAACAGGATTCAAGAATTGCCACTAAAAGGACCCATCACTGATCTTCTATGGTCAGATCCAGAAGGTAATTTTTCCCCTTTCCTACCTTAACATTCTGTTAGCGAGGTATTAGTTCAGATCAGTTATTTTCTTTCAAATTTTTCACTGTTGATCAGTGGCGTCGATTGGACTTTAAAAGTGAGGGGGCGAGCTTGTCACACCGGGGGGTTTGGAATTCCCCAACCAAAAGGGGGGGGTCCTCCCCTGGAAAATTTTTGTAATCTAGGAGCAAAATGGAGAGTTTTAAGAGCATTTGAGGCTAATTTTCTAGATGGTTCATTCTTGGGATTTTTATTTGAAATTTAAAAGTTTAAACAAACTTTTATGTCATGTTTGTAAAACGTTTAGAATTTTTAACAGCATAATAGTAGGCCTAGGCCATGACAAAAAGTAAATTATTGCTTATAAAATATAAATTAACAAAAACAGTAAATTAAACAAAAACAATGTTCAAAGCTAAATTATTAAATTACCTTTTCCCAGAAAGTGGGGGGGCAACCGACCCCCCGATCGCCGCACCTGCTGTTGATCACACATCAAGTACCAAATTAAAATATAATTTTTTATGCAAACAAAAGCCAAGCTAGAGAAGATCTTTCTAACATAAACTAGGGTTGGGACATCGATGTCAATTTATCGAAAACATTGATGTATCGGACCAAAAATATTGGCAATAGTTTTTTTTTTATTGAAACCCGGGAGTTATTTTCTTCTTTGACGACACCTAAAGATGGATCAACCTTTTCGATTTTTCTTTTTTTTGCTCATCAATTTGGATTGGGAAGTCGATATTGATGTATACATCGATGTCCCAACCCTAACACTTAAGGAAGCTTACAATTTAAAATTAACTATCATAGTTGCAATTAATTTCTGTTGGCAATACTATTTAAATGTTATTTTGCAATTGATTGGTCGCAGATGTAAAAGGTTGGGGAGTGAACCCACGTGGTGCAGGGTATCTATACGGACCTGATGTCACTATGAAGTTCGCTATGGATAACGGTATAGATCTGATAGCCAGGTCCCACCAGCTGGTACTCGAGGGATACAAGTGGCACTTTAAACAGAAAGTAGTCACTATATGGTCAGCTCCCAACTATTGCTACAGGTAATCATTCAATAACTTAAGGTGGAGATACACATGCCGTCAAATTGAGGAAGTGGCTTGCATGCCAAAAGAAAGAGGGTATTTGCCATTAACTGGCATACCAATGATTTTTATTGTTTTTATCTGCTTGCTTGCTAGCTACAGGCATGCTGTTTGACATATCTACATGGAAGTAGCAATTGCTAATAACTATTATAGGATCCTAATTACAGAGGAACATAATAACCTATTACCAAACTGGCTTACCAGGTCATGGGTTCAATCCTGAACCCCAATGCTTTGATTAACATGGCTCACTAATGATCACTAATCACCATGATGTGTAAAGTGGCTGGAACTCTCTAACACAGGAATAATAAAAATGGAACTGTTAAGGGCCTAAATGTTAGTTTCAACAAGTGGTTTGTCCTACCCACATACTACTAACACTACATACAAGATAAATTCGACATGTTTCAGATGTGGTAATCTAGCCTCTGTAATGCAGTTCCATGAGAATAAATCAAAGTCCTTCATAGTGTTTGATGCATCCCCAGAGGTACGGAACATTAGTTTTAAAATATTTTCTTGTACTTTAATTATTTTTTTTAAATAACTAATTTCTTCCTTTATAATTTATAGCAAAACAGAAATTCATTTTGGATTCCAAGGTTTGTGCCGGAGTATTTCCTATGAAATTTGCTATGAACAATAAGAGAAACTTAAATTCTGTATTCACTTAGCATTATATATTTTTTTGTTTTAAGATGTAAATAGTAATAATGTTTAATTATTGTTAAATACACAGATTGCTGAAAATTTACGACTTCCTTATTTATAATTAAACATAAATATCAAGTTTATGACAATAGATAGGCATACACGAGCAGATATCAGCGCCTCATATGAGGTTTCTAAGCGATATCGCGATATCCTCATGAAATATCTGTGCGTTAAAGGGGGAGATGAATCGTTATTGTTTGAATGATATCGGTCGGAAACAAAATATTGGCAAACCGGTCAGAGACTTGTTCTCTCATCAAAGTGAAGATGCAGAACCTACGAACTTAGAGAAGAGCAGAAGAAGGCCTCAGAGAAGAGTGGAATTATTGGAGTGGATTTATTATCCCACATAATTAGGTCTTGGACCTGCACAACTGCAAAGGATCTTAGACATCTTTTGACATGTCAATCAGACATTTGAATCTGCCATATCAACATCTCTGATAGACCTCACTAATGATCAGATCTGATCAGATAAACGATCTTAAAGCGTGAAGTTTGTCAGATACCTAAGGCACATTAAGGGGTAATGGCAGAGAGCATCTACCAGACCAAGATTAGCTAGGATATCTGACAGATGGGGTTGGTTGATTAGATCTGTCGGGAAATATCTGCTCGTTTATGACTAGCTAATGTTTTATCACCCTTAACACCAAAGGTTAAGGAAAATTAACCATAATTCTCCAAAACCAAGTTCTGTCATGGAGTATTTACCATTTGGTATACTAAGGATTTAATTGAAGTATTGATTCCTAATGGGCGATCAACACTGAACCCTGTTTATTAAGATAATAATTACAGCCAATAACATTAAATTATTATCTTGTAATTTTTATTTAAAAAGTTCATGTTTTAACTGGATTAATATATAATATAAACAAACTCTATTTAATTTGATTACTTATTTATTATTTTATTTAACATTTAAAGTTTTAAGTTATAAAATAGTACATTGATAACAAAAAATTAAAAAAATAATACTTAAATTACAGTTTAAATAACTGGTCGTCAACAAAAGGTATCAATAAAGCAAGAAATAATTTTTTTTTTTTAAATGATGAACATCCAATTTTATAATCAATAAAAAGATGACTGATCTCTGAATTATTAAGGTAAAAGGTCAGATCGATAAAATTAAAATCAGGAGACAATTAAATCTAACACAGTCTTAAAATGCACCAAACAGTTTGTGTTTGTGGTGGAAGTATAACAATTAAAAAAAAATCTAGATTCATATTCAGTATAGTGAGTTCTAACTGTCTGGAAGTGACAGAGCGGCTGCCCAAGACGGAGGTGAGATAAGAAGCTGTGAGAAACTAGATTTAACGGAGAGGAAGTATTTCTTAAACTCTAATCCGCAGCCTCGAGACAGTCTGAAGTCTAATAGAGTCACACCCGGTTCCATTTCCATGATTTGAGCCCTGAAAACTAGTCGAGTCTTCCTCCGATCTACTGTTTCCACACTTACCTATAACAATAATAACAAACATAATAACAACATGGAAGAGGGATATACTGATAAAAATAAACTCTTCTACCGAGAATTGAACCCATGCTCTAACAATCCAACTATGACAGAAGCATTTAAGTCTTTCCCCCCTTATTAAGTTTCTGTACAAAGTAAAAAAAGAAACCTTATATAACGGCTCTGTCTGTTTGTCTGTCCGCTGGCTTGTTTTAATTCGTAAACTACTGTAGCTAGAAACATAAAATTTGGCACATGGGTGCATCTCGGCATTTGGACGCATTTTGCAGTTTTTACATTTAATATTTCCAAGATGGCGGCCCGACCAATATGGAGGATGAATAAAAAAAAGTTTCTAGTTACCATAGAATGTTATACATCAATTTAAAGGTCTAGTAGTGTAGAAAAGGAATAAGCAACTACTACACTTAATAATTTTAACTTAATCGTACAAAAACTGGCGATTATCACCTCACGTACTTACGTGAAGCGCGCCTCTAGTCGAAGCCTTACTTGTTATTTTTAAGATGTAAACCTATAAGACATAAATAAAAAGTAAGCTTGCTACAATGTATATTATCTCTAAGAAAGCTACTTGAGCTTGTTCGGTTTTTGTCTTCAATATTATTCCCTGGTAAAATAAGAAACACTAATACAGATCCAAGCTAAGCTCGATAGGATATAAACAATGGATATAATAAAACCTAAGTTCTCAAGAAAGCAATATTGCCCCAATGAGAAAGAGGTAACAGTCTAAGCAGGGCGATAAAAAATAGTGATGAATTAAATGGGATGAGCAATAACTAAGAGGTGGTGGGCATCCAGATTTCAATAAAATAAAAGAAGGGAAAACTGTTAATAAAACATTTAAATTTACAAAAAAAAGGGTAAAATAATAAGCAATAGTTATTTTAGCATTACAGTCTATAAGATTAGAGTTGGAACAATAAAAAGGCGGGAAAATTTTGAGGGAAACGATTCTATTGGTCCCCCATGTTGAATGAAACTTCAGAAAAAAAATGCTCTACTCTACCCCTGTTCCACAAAAAAAATATAACATGGCAACACTAATTTTCCCTTTTTATAACCCCAAAACTACCTCCACGTTTGTTGTTTCCCGCCTTTGATTGTGGCAACTCTAATCTTATAGACTGTAGTTACTATTTTGTAAATGAACTTGGGAACCTATGAATTTAAAACATGTGTCAAGAGTGTAAATCAAGTCTTAAGAGGTGAAAGAAATTCTCTTGACATGGAACAAGAATATGGAGATAGAATTGGAGCATACCCACAATATTTAAGCTGCAGCTTTAAGCCAATTATCGTTATTAAATTAGAAATACCTAATCTGGCACATAGATTTCAGCAGCTAGAGTTATCATTACATTATAGGTATTTATGAGAAGAAAAGATAGGTGTCATGAGGAATGTTTAGTCTAACATTTATCATAAGAACAATATAATTAACTCATAATTTGAATAGCAACAAGTTAAAAGTAAATACTAACACAGGCAGGTGAGAGAAGCTTGTAGTCTAAAGAGTATTTGGTCAGCACCCTCGTTAGTTCTGAAACTGATTCCTCCACATTGAGAGTTACACAGAACCTTGTCATCCTCTTCACCAACTTCTGCAGCGGATTCTAAACAAACAAACATAGTTACATACTTATCATCAATCATCACAAATGATTTATTTTATTTAATTGAACAGTTCCCTTAGATTTATCCAAGCAGCATTTGGAAGATTAAGTGTATTCATTTTTTATATCAGTGTTAAAATTCTAATAAATGGATTACCGATCATTCTCCGACTGATGTCTATATATTTGGTCTAAAAACCCAGGTCTAAAGAATGTACCATGTTCAAAAAGCTTGGAGGTCCTCAAGGAAACCACTCTTAAAATTAATTGTATTATTTAACTTTAACTAATTCATTTGAATTAATTTTTTAATTTTTTATTGAGTACAAACCACTACAGAGAGTGGGGCCCCCCACCAAGCGTTAATGGTTAAAAGATTTTAAAGGATCTTAAAATTTAATTACAGCAGAGAATATAAGCAAAGGGTTGTTCAAAAGTCATTACTGAATTATAAAGAAAAGTATACATAATCTGAATATTGAAGTTAATGGAAATACGACATGGAAGTTATATATATACTTTGAAATCTGACAGCTCAGATTGGCCAACCTATATGAGGGAAAAAATAAAACCACTATCTACCTTAAGGTTATCCAGTGATATATTTGTTTGCCTAGTTGGCGACCTACTACCCGCCAAAATCTTGAGCTCTCATTGGCTCCCCTCTCGTTTTTGTTATGTTTTTAAATTTCCTGCGCTACCAGAATAACAAAGTATATTAGCATCAGTAAAAACATTAAAAATATTTTCAAGATTTTGGTCAAATCAAAAATATTTTATCTATATAAAACAAATTAAAATACCAGAATTTGAGGGCATATTCAAAAGAATATTGTGATTCAGTGATCTACTCTCATTCCCTACCTGATCTGGAATGTCCCATATATTAAGTTTACTGAACTTAGATACTATACAGGGTGGGCCAAAAAAAACTGCACTGTTTTAAACACTTATAGCTCAGCTTCTCTAGTAGATAGAGATATCCACTCTCTCACTCTCCCACTTACCTACAATCCCCCCCCCCCCCCCTTCTACCATAAGGTAATTTATTCTATCTAAACTATAATACCAGACAAGATTATTACCCAAGACAACGACCTTTTTTAAGACCCTATTTCAAACCATCATTGCGTGGCTTTTACCCAATCGTTTTTGAAGTAGTATACATGAAATTTAAAGTAGAGGAATGTAGTTTTCAGACCCCGCAAACCCCATATCACTATCTACTACAGAAGCTGAGCTATAAGTGTTCAAAAAAGTGCGTTTTTTTGGCCAACCCTGTATTTACATGATAAATGAAACAGAAAAAAATTGATATATATATTTACCAAGGGAGTTTGCTGCGTCTGAGTAAGAGCAAAGCCTTGAGAAGGAAGTAACATGTCGTGCCCCGACTCAGGCTGTGAGAAGGATATTTGGTGTAGCGTAGTCGTGTTGGCAACACAGGGATGAGCCTCGGAATCTGTCGAAGGTTGAGAAGCGGCAATGTGTTGAATTCCACCGACAGGCTGCGACCTGACCAAGCCTTCCAGTAGATGTTTCCTTTCACGAGCTCTGCACATTTCCGAGTCCACCCTACTAAGTTTCCTCCTTGGTGCCCCGCAATCATTCTCGTCCCCTGCTTATCACAAAACACACATTAATAATCTCAAAACACTGATTTAATTTTATTATTTTTTAAAAAAGGCAATCAATTCCTTTAAAATAAGTCAAGCAATCACTTAATGTCATATTAAAATGTAATCAAATTTCCATATTGCTTTAAAGAAAGATTTCTACCAGCATCAGAACAAATACGACTTAATACATCCAAGATAAATGTAGCAATAACAGAAAACAATGGTTTGTTATGAAATCTTCACAGTGTATAAAAGAGTAAATCAATATGTTATTGATACAAAAAAAAAATTAATATCTAATACAATAAGTTATTAAATTAATAACTAATAATAAAGTTAATATATTTNTCTTCTCAAGATTAGGCATGATTATGCCCCGGAGGGGGGCGAAATATAGCCTGTACTCGCACTAAATGTGTTGAATTATATCTTCTCACCCTAAATGACCTAACAGAAAAAAAAGAAAAAAGTATTATTAATAAGTTATTAAAATAAGTTAACAATTAAGTTTATTAATAATTAATACAAAGTACAGACAAACGACGACTTACAAAAATTCAGTCTTAAAAAATTCTAAATTTTTAAAAAATAAGAAGACTTTAAAGATAAATGTAGTAATCACAAAAAAAAAAAAATAGTTTGATATGATGTCTTCATAGTAACTACAAGTCAAGGAAAGAGAAATCCAACTAAGGAATAAATGGCAGAAACAAAATAATTTTCTAAGTCAAGGTTAATAATTGGTATAATTCAGAATTATTCAACACTAGAATGAACATAAGTTCACTTTCATTCAAAAATAAAAACTTAGGCTAGTCTACTATACAATAATAATGTTTTTACAATAATTATAATTTGAAATTGGAAACAATTCTTAACACAGAAAAAAACTTGGAACAACTCAAGAACATAAAGGTTTAAATTTATAAAGGCAATTTAGAAACCTTATTTTTTTATTTAAGTTAAAATTTAAACAATACAATGATGATCAAATCGAATAAAATTTAACAATCAACAGGTTTACTTGATAATAAATATAAATAAAACGCTAAAATGGTTGTGTTAATGGGTGTGCCACCTATGAAACGCAGATAAAGGCCTGTTATAAAGGATGATGCCCAGTTATGGGTAAAAATACTTTTTTTTAAATTGTCAAGTTCATTTAATGATCAGCCTAAGAAGAAAAAGTACATTATCTCTTTAATAAACTACGAATGAAGGGGCCCACAGGAGTAAAGTGAACAAGTCCAATATTTGACTGCATCGAGCTAAAGCCTATGATGATGATAATTGAATATTTTTCAGTGCAAAGACTATTTATTATAAGTTTATATGAGATTGTAGATCATATAAGTACCTCTCACCAGTAGGCATTCAGCTGATATAATCACAAGATAAAAATAAAAAAACAAAATTCACAAATCAGGTTCAAATTTTGGACATGGTTCACATGCTTACCCCACCCGAGTATTAGATAATTAAAAGTACATATTAAAACTAAACTACGATGGGTCGAGACTCTGAAGAGTATGCTGTTTTCCTGACTTCGGTAATCTAGCTTTATGAGAATCCATTAAATAGGTCATACAGCTTAGATCACCAAAGAAAGGACAACAGTACCAACCGATGAGATGAAGCGATGAGGGTACCTTGCAGTAGCTTCATGATGATATCTTCTCCTCATCCTGCTCTTCTATTCACAGCGTTTCAGTAAGAATACCAAGGATTACATCTAACCACTTTTGTTTTACAAACATGAAATTACAGTCAGTGCTGAACGAGAGTTAGTGCGTTGACAGCATGGGAAAAACTAGCAAATGGGGTGGGGAGCCAATGAGAGCTCATGGTTGCCCTCTGGATAACCATATAAGAGGTGAATATAATGGCTTTATTTTTTTACCTCAGAGGTTGGCTAATCTGTGTGTCACTCAATTTCCCACGTTAACGCACTAACTCTCGTTTGGCACAGACTATAGCTTACGACAAGTAGTTCCACTGCGATAATAATGTGTTTTCAACAAAGAATAGCAGCAAGATAATGAACTAAGCTGTGAGTGAAAAATGAACAACAATTAAAACAAATTAAATGAAGACCGTTCCATTCTCAATAAAAGATTTTGCTATTTTTATCCTCGGGCACTTAATTATAATGACTAATTGAAAATTAAAGTACAGTAGAATCCCTCATATCCGATCATGAACCCCTCCTCTTGGTTAAAAAAAAAAGTAGAAATTTTAGTCTGACACGACCGAATTTTCATCATATCAGAAATTGAGTATAAAACAATAACAGCAACTAGTGGCTTTTTTTCTATCGTACTGATCGTTACCCTTGGTTTCTTATTATCTTGGGTGTCATTTTATATCTACAATCCAGTGTTAAGTTCTATCTTTAGTGAATAGAGTGGCTCAACTGAAACAAAAACAGGTTACACTAGTACATTACTGTATAAGTTGGATTTTTCTCAACGGCTTGACAAAGGTGAGTCCTTCCTAAAACTAGCTTAAGAGTTGGTGTAACAATAATTAAAGATTGGAAAAAGGGTCTGAAAGACTTCGATGTGTAATTCTTGACAGGATTAGAGTGTATATTGTATTATACATAAGTAAATAAGAGTACGAAAATTTATTTAGATTGTTACGAAATATAAAAATTGTATCTCTGTTTAGATGCGTAGAAAGAGATTCGTTACGTACTTGTATTCATTGCACATGCGCGTCTCATAAATCTGAAGAATTCCTCTTTTTTACCGCCCAAGGGAGGTAAAGAAGAAGAATTCTTCAACTTTAAGCACGATTAGCGAGTTTGTTTACATTTAACAAAACTAATTTTATGTTTTATTTAATAAAATTAACTGTTTATATTGAGATTTTAGTGAAAAAAGAATGAGTGATTTAAGTGGTTATGACCAAAATGAGAAAAATAAATAAGCCTCCTGAAATAATTAATTCGGCACAAAATACAACTAATGAATTAATGTCATCTTTAACAAAAGAGAAATACAAACTTACATACAGGAAGTTTATTATTTTTTTCTGTATTTATTAATAAAATATAACAATCGTAGATAAAGTACGGTACACAACTCGTGTGAAAACGGCATTTTGCATTGCTCGTGTGGTTTTACTACCCTCGCTGTCGCTCGGGTGTAAACTCCACACTCGCATGCAAAATGCTACTTTCTGCACTCGACGCGTAATGTACTATTATAACAATTAAGATTTAATTTTTACCCTGAAATATTCGCTTTTCTTTGTTCCTTGGATTATCCGACTTTAATGTGTTCCAACCTCGCTCTAGTCCCGTAAGTGACGGATATGAGGGATTCTACTGTAATGTTGTTATTAACAAGAAAGTTATTGTAGAGTTTAATCTAATTTAATAATCTTAACATGAAGTGTCACAACAATCATGACTAAATTTTTCTAAAATACAATTTTAAAGCCTAAGACACGATGTGTTGAACCCCTTCGATGTGTAGATTGTCTTCGGATGTGGTGTCAAGTCAGTCGCTCGCAGTGCTTTGGTAATCTAGCTTTATGGAATTCAACAACAACCGTATAGCTGTTTTACCAAAGAACCGAGAGGACGTGTTTGAGGTTGGTAGACGCAACGAGACGGGACTAGCGAGACAGAGAGGTAGGTACAAGGTTACCACTGAGATACTTGCAGTCAACTCAGAGTCACTTTGTACCTGACCCCCGGCCTTGCTCCTTAGCTTCATCCTTAATTCATTATGTACCTGACCCCCGGGGCCTCTCTCCATATCTAGATTCATCCTCAATACATTACATTACATGGAAATATTACTAAACTGTTTAAAAAAATACTAATAAATTTAAATAACATTAAATACTATCTAGCTAATATATATTATATTAAAAAACTATCTCAAGATCTTAGTGTCAGTGTAATGTAAATTAGCAATTTAAATTTGGACATTAGTTTAATAAGGTACATGAGAGGGATGTAAAAAACTAAAAAGGAAAGAAGCGATATAATTCAGAGTAAATCCAAGCAACAGTGGACCTGATTTAGTTGTGATATGGCGGGGAGCAAGCCAGCGATGTTGTTTGATGAACGACAGCTTGGCTCGTTGAGATGGCGCCGGTGCTAGAATCCTTCTCAGTAGACTCAGCGCCAGAGTGGAAACTTTAGTCCAAGGAGACACCGATGCATACTCACCTTTCTTCCACAAAGCATATTCCCGACACTTTTCCGCATCCGCACAGTCCCATGGTAATTCTAAAACACAAAATGTGGAAATTTGCCATTATCACAACTATTAGTATATGGTTTAGATTAGAATTAAATTATAACTGTCTATTATCAGGCTCCTTAGACAGGCTTATCATTAGAATTATGAAAGTACTCTAATATATAAAAAATACAATAAGCTACCCAGGAAAATCATGATACACTGGAACAGCATCCATCAGATAGACCATCGTAATTCTTTTTCCTTTTAAAGGTTGTTCTGAGCGATTTACAAAGTTGGACAGGAAACAGTTCAATAACTGTTTGCCCTTTAAGATAAAAATCCCTTTCACCAGAGAGTAGAGAAGATCAAATATCCTAATATTTTTTTTTTTTTTTTTTAAATGTATTGATAGTTTTAAAAATAACATTGTGGTGTTAACTAAAAGCGCTCAGGCGACTTGTGCCAGGCAGTTGTTCTCTACCATAGTCACAATTAAAATTGTTGCTTGTGGTTGGACTCAACACCCTTAAGATGCTTCCGGCCGTGAAAGCTAGCTAATAGACACTAGTATTCAACCCTTTGAGGACTGAGGTATATATTTTAGGTTGTTCCCCAGGCCAGGAGTCCAAACTAGAAATGTCCCACCCTGGCCTGAGGTTTTTTCTATCTTACTCACTAAATGTATCACACTTTTTTTAAGAGGTCATCTTTTCCCTCTCCCTATAATTAAACTATTTTTTAATATATTATTTATTACACAAAAGACAATATATAAACCCAAATTTATAATAATACTTCTGTCAAAATGGTGTTAATTAAAAATTACTGTCGCTATATGAATAAATGTACACATAAGAATATACAGTATAAAAAAAGAAGGTGTATATAAATACATAAAGTCTAGATAATATTGTTGTAAAACATGTATAAAAGGGTTCGTAATGCCTGAGGAATTTCATAAAAAGAAAAACCCCTAATCCTACGGGCTAGCTGCACAAGATACACTTATGACAGGTTCTACAAACCCTAGAAAACAAAATCTCATCTATCTTTTTTTTTACCTTCAACCCTCACTCTATCTACTGGGCTCTTCAGAGATCATCTATAATACCCCAGGCAGCCAAGAGATAGCGCTAGATAATCTTAAACAAATCTAAACTGAAAGTTCCATGCCCAAACAAGAAAAATTCTAAAAACTTAAATTTTCGCACATAGAAGTCAACAAATGTTGGAACAAAAAGTCCTTTTAAGAGTTTTATCATAGCTCTAGAGGTACATTATTGTTGTATAAAACATATTTAAACCAATAAATAAATAACATCTAACCAGTTCACTTATCGTTAAACCCCACCAAATCCCAGTTACACATCTAGGTGCATCATGTTGATAGTTCACATTTTCAGAACCCCCCGTTTTCTTAATTTTTACCACACAAATAAGTTCTGATCTTCCTTTTTGACATTTTTCACCAGTAAATGATTTTCACTTTTAAAGTCCTTGAAGAATATCGATGGATGAAATGTACTTGCTGCAATCAACTTTCTCTCTTCTACATATCCTTAAATATCAAACATTTTCTTTCTTCGATTCACTGTTGAAGCAAGAGGAAAACACAGTATTGTAGAACATAATTCCAACAAATCGAAGATAATAAAAACAAAGCAAAAACAACACTCATTCAAACTAAAAGAGGATTGTCCGGCAAGCAGTAACTTTGGTATAATAGCTTTAGGAATCAATCTCAACCTACAGCTAGGATACCAAAGACACTGAAAGCCGAGGAAAAGGGTTTTTCAGCACAGGCGGTGATCTACTTTAAAAAAAAAAAAAAAAAAAAAAAAAANGTGTCGCAGAGATATAATATAATTATGTGTCGCAGAGATATAATATAATTATGTGTCGCAGAGATATAATATAATTATGTGTCGCAGAGATATAATATAATTATGTGTCGCAGAGATATAATATAATTATGTGTCGCAGAGATATAATATAATTATGTGTCGCAGAGATATAATATAATTATGTGTCGCAGAGATATAATATAATTATGTGTCGCAGAGATATAATATAATTATGTGTCGCAGAGATATAATATAATTATGTGTCGCAGAGATATAATATAATTATGTGTCGCAGAGATATAATATAATTATGTGTCGCAGAGATATAATATAATTATGTGTCGCAGAGATATAATATAATTATGTGTCGCAGAGATATAATATAATTATGTGTCGCAGAGATATAATATAATTATGTGTCGCAGAGATATAATATAATTATGTGTCGCAGAGATATAATATAATTATGTGTCGCAGAGATATAATATAATTATGTGTCGCAGAGATATAATATAATTATGTGTCGCAGAGATATAATATAATTATGTGTCGCAGAGATATAATATAATTATGTGTCGCAGAGATATAATATAATTATGTGTCGCAGAGATATAATATAATTATGTGTCGCAGAGATATAATATAATTATGTGTCGCAGAGATATAATATAATTATGTGTCGCAGAGATATAATATAATTATGTGTCGCAGAGATATAATATAATTATGTGTCGCAGAGATATAATATAATTATGTGTCGCAGAGATATAATATAATTATGTGTCGCAGAGATATAATATAATTATGTGTCGCAGAGATATAATATAATTATGTGTCGCAGAGATATAATATAATTATGTGTCGCAGAGATATAATATAATTATGTGTCGCAGAGATATAATATAATTATGTGTCGCAGAGATATAATATAATTATGTGTCGCAGAGATATAATATAATTATGTGTCGCAGTGATATAATATAATTATGTGTCGCAGAGATATAATATAATTATGTACTTAGTGTGTAGTAGAAAGGGCGACACACAAAAGGACATGGGTTCGATCCCTTGCCATGGTGCTTTGATTTACAGGTAAAAATTAAGGGTGGACATGGCAAGGGCAACCTTTAAGGTCCTCTACTGCGGTTTTCTTATTTGTAGGCAGAACAGGGACATGGGTATGACCCCAATCTTTGATTCACACAGCTTACTTATGAACACACTATACTTGCTTTGGCAAAACCATGAACAGTGGTATGATGTTTGATGAGGCTGGAACTCTCTACCACGTAGCTAGTGCAATGGGCCTAAAATAAGGACTCATTACTAGGTTTGAACAAGTAATACGTCCTACTTGACTTGTTACTACTAGTAGTAGTTACGACTTACGACTACTAGTAGTAACTACTACTAGTAGTAACTACTACTAGTAGTTACTACTACTAGTAGTTACTACTACTAGAGGCCGACCAAGAAGTCATGAAAATCTGAGGAGTGTGTCGTCATGTACAGTCAGTTTTTAATAAAATAGACCACTGTCAAAAAACACAGTGTTGTTCTTTAGTTATTAATCATTTTATTTTTTTAACTTCTATATTTTTTGCTACAGGCAACACTGTACCTGATAAGAAATCACTTCTACTAAACGATAATATCTTTATATTATTATTTATTGATTATTCCTCTTTATTTCTGAGTTTGATTTGTTACTTTTGATTTCCTACCCCGTTATTTGTAGCGTCCTTTGTATTTGCATCATCCCGTGGATTTGTGGATCGTACGAAAATCGTTTAGGACAGTTGTGACTATAACTCGTACTGTATAAAAACAAACAAAACAGGAAACCTAACAGATTGGAAACCTTCCTGTTGTTATTTGTGAGATTTGACATAACTGCGCATGTCATACAAACTAGAATAGCACCCGACTATACTGACTTCGGCAATACTCGGAAGTTCCGACTTTAAACGAAGCTAAGCTTTCAGTTTCTACCGTATTCATGACTTCTTGGTCGACCTCTAGTAGTACTACTACTAGTAGTAACTACTAGTAGTAACTACTAGTAGTTACTACTACTGACCTGTTACTACTACTAGTATTTAGTATGCTCATAATTTTAAATGAACTGTTAAAATAACTTTTTAACATGATCCATACTTCAAACCTAAGAGTAATAGTTGAAATATCAACTTCAAAGCCATTAATGGTCTTATCACCAGAAATTCCCACAAAGGAGTTGAAGATGTGAGAGACCACAATGAGCCATTCTTATGATATCTGTATTCGAATTTGAGCTTCTTGTATGACTTCCATTAGAGAATTTTATAAGTTGCTCAGTCAAGTGAAAATTATAGCTAGCTATTTTGTGTGCCCTAATAACATAAAAATGTTTATGACTATGACCAAGAGAACATTTTAATTTTTAAAAAACAACCAGATCTCAAAAATATCTAACAAAAGAAGAAAATAAACTCAATGATATAAAAATATAACTAAATAAATTAAAATACTACGCAATAAACTTATATCAGTTTCAACCAAAAATACGTAAATAAAAAAACATAAATTAAAAACCTCAACCATCAAATAAAGAAAATAAATTAAACAAATGTAATAAAAATATTAATTTTAATCAAAAACCTCAACCATTATAAAAAAAATTAATAAACTAAAAAATAACTAAGAGGACAGGAAAGCAAAGGAAAAGAATATCACAAAGGAAAAATCGAGTTAGAAGTGGTACAGTACCTCCTGCCAGCATTGCAACCAGAACGATGCCGCAAGACCATACATCGGCAGGCTCAGCTGCATACGGCCGACATAGTACCTCGGGGGCAACATAGGGCACTGTCCCACATTTCTTATCTAACAGCCTTTCCTAAACATACAAACAGTAAACAATTAACTCTATATCATATACACTCATATTGTTTTTAAATTTTAAATTGTCTAATTATTTAGACATTTTACTGGAGTGAAAACAGTTTGCCTATCAAATATTGGTACATAACTTTCATTCACATTTAAAACTAGAATGGAGAGGTAATTTTGACTCATTCACGTGCTTTATTTCATTGATAACTAAATTGTACAAAATGAATGACACGTGGTTAGGATGTTGCTTTATCAACTGTATGCTTATTTATACAAACTTTGTAGTGTTTATTCCACTTTGAAAAACATTGCTCTATTTATTTCTATTGACTTGGTTTCTCAAGACTAGTACTTTAAATGACTTCATAGATTTGTTATTTAATTTTGATTGTAAAAAGTTTATTCCTATATCTGTGTATGGGAGGTAAAGGGTACTATGTGCCAAATTTAAATTTTTCGGGAGAGCTACTTTAATGATTGTTTTACTTATTTTACCTCCCCAGCATGTTAGTTCATAGTGACTTTTCCAACTGGCTAAATTCATGAAATTAAGTTTTAAGACATCATATACTTGTACCTCTAAAAAAGGGGGAAAAAATAAATAGGAAACTGTTAAAACCTCAATTTTGTAAAAAATTGAGATAGTGCCCTTTACCTCCCATACACAGATATATGACTACATAGTTTATATCTATATATGGCTACGTTCCATGACTGCGTCATACGTATTAAGTACTAAAAAAAACACAACTTTCAACTTTTATAAACTCAATATAAGTCTACGCAGTACAAACCTTTTGGCTAAAATATTGGGAAAGTAGCTGATGAATCAGTTTTCCTTTTAAGCAAGAAAAATTGTGGTTCTGAAATTAAAGAGCCATACAAGTAATCAGGAGCCAACAATTGAAACATCTTCTTTATTATGTTGGAATTGTGGAGGGAAGTAGTCAAACAATTCCCCACTTTTCCTGATAATAACCTACCAGAAATAATAAATAGCTACTATAAAAGGGATAAGGTTATTTTGACCACTGTTCTAGAGTTAATCTTAGTAATAAAAAAATCTTAAGCCCTCAGAATTAGTACTGGTCAAAATAAAAAACTTCAGTCCTAAAGTTAAAAATCAATTCTCAATTATTTACAGGTGGTAACGAACTAGAAATCAAATAATATAAAATAAACAATCAAAATTTAACCATCAAACTTAAAACTGTTACACACACAGTTAACCGAATGTGAAGGCCTACCTTAGATTACAGTCTATCCAAAGTCTCCAATATGAAACAGCTAAACAAATTAGAAAAGGTACTAAGTCAATGTTTAGAAATCATTATTATATATACTACTTTTGTGACATATAACAATAACAGAAGTATTCTATACTACATTAGTCTCTAAAAGTAAAATCATTGAAATTAAGTCAGAGCTTACCTTGCCTTTAGCCCTGAAGAAAGTAGCAAGTCCCAGGTCGGATATCTTTAGGTTATCTTGAGCATCAAGGAGCAAGTTCTCAGGTTTCAAGTCCCTATGAGCCACACCCATCTCATGCAGGTACTCCTGCAACAACACTGTCACACAATTACATACACCTTATAGCACACAGTGATAATCAAATGTAATGAGGCCTAGTTATTAGGCTAACTCATAAAATGTTCTTATCATTAGAGGGTTAAATAATAATAATTAGATAAAACAATCAGTTTATTGGCCTTAATCAGTTTATTGTCTTTTTCAATCTTCAAAAAAATAATTTGATTTTCTTCGGCCCTAGGAAGCACGGTAGAGGGAGGGCCCTACAGCTGGAGACA
Source organism: Gerris buenoi (assembly GCA_001010745.2). NCBI lineage: Eukaryota > Metazoa > Arthropoda > Insecta > Hemiptera > Gerridae > Gerris > Gerris buenoi. The sequence goes on from KZ652573.1 coordinate 37,255, forward strand.
GACTGTGCACACCTCCTATATCCTTCTAACTCCTTGATACACCGGGTAACAATTTCTAGTAACACTTTTCGAGTTATATACCACAGCCAAACATGAAAATGTCAATAGTAATAATAATTTTTTTTTTATATAATCATTTATAAATAGATAGTACACAACAAATATATAATGCTTGAGTATTCCATCTAATAATCTATTGATCTGAAGGAAAAAAGGTAAGAAATGTATCATTTCAAAATCACAGTTTAGATCATGTCAGGGAAATTTGGAGATATCATTTAAAAAACAGTCTCCTGTGCTTGACGTTTTAAAATGTGAAGTTTTAGAGAGAGATTGACAACAGAATGGAGATACTTTACGGGCCTTAAATTGGTAGACGCAAGAAAAGAAAGTAAAGAAGTAAAAGTTATACTCACAACACCACTTGTCAGCTGAAGCATGTATTTTTGTGCTTCACTGGTATCCATACCGACATCTGGCTCTGTAAGCATAAGAAATACATCAAATAAAAATAAATGTACATATAAATCAATTAATAGTAGTTAAAAATCAGTTTGCTAGCAACTAAATTGAGTTTTTGTCGAAAAATAAGAAGAAAATGTTTTAGATCAAATCAATAGTAGTTATTGGTAGGGACCTAAAATGTGTAGAGATATAAATATTATAATTGTAGAGTAACAAATACAGTAGAACCTCGCTTACACGACCCTCAATAACACGAAAACCTCAATTACAAGTGCAATTTTCAAATCCCCTTGAGATTTCCGTAACACATGATGTTAAATTGACCTCTATAACGTGACTATTGTTATCCAAACAAGCTCAATAACACGGATTTTTTTCCAAAACTCAGAACCTCTATAACAAGTCGTTTTGAGAAGTCAACCTCTATAACGCGACTCTATACAGGAATGGATCGACCTTGAACAAGTCTAGATTTGTAAACCCTGCCCATTAACCTCGATAACACGACTGATAGCCACAATAACCTTGATAACACGACCCTCAACAAAAAGAGCACCTCATTAACAAGACTGTTTCCTGAGACACTTGTTATCGAGGCTCTACCGTATTACAATATTAAAGAAAGCAGAGAGAAAAAAAAAGAGAATTCACATACATACCGATTTTGTCAAAGAGTTCTCCGTTGGATGCATACTCTAAGAACATATATAAGAGGTGGCCATGTAAGCGGTGACCAAGGAAAGCGATGACCCCAGGGTGTTTGAGCATCCGGTGTACGACGACCTCTTTCTTGGTCAACTCTTTGGCCTCCGGGTGTTTCTTCTGGTCGACACATTTCAAAGCAACCATGTCACCATTTTGCTTGTTCAAGAGCAATTTAACCCTACCAAAAAAAATAAAAAATTAAGACACTGCTTTCAAAATGTTAACATATTTATCAACATATCTCTTTATCTGATAACTATGAAGCTCATTCATGGTCATTCCATTTTAGCTCTTCCCAATCCAAGTGAAATAATGGAGTGGTGGATTTTTAGGAAGGTTGGTAGGAATATGGCTTGGCCACTCCTTTATTTCATTGTCAGTTTAAATTCCACTTGGAGTGGAATGGAACGACTGAGATGATCTTCGAGAAAATAGAATATATACTAAGTTCACACAACGTTTTGAAAGCGTTTCGGATCCAATTCGTTTCCAATCCGCGTTCTTACAACAAAAAATACGAAATATTTGTTTTTGATATTTGATAACGGTGACGTCACGAGTAAAACCTTCTTTCTTGTTACCTATTTTTACATTTTAAAAAAATGTAGTTGTACATTACATTTTGTAAAAATGTAGTTTTTTCAGTTTAAAAAAAGAAACAGAAGCTCACGAAAGTAAAGAACTTAAAAAGTGGAAAAGAGTAAAATAACCTGATATCTCGATCCCCTCCACGACCTGTTCACACGAGCGTTTTTAATTCCGATTCCCTGTGATCGGATACGTATTTTTGGTGGAGCGGATCTAAACCGATACAATCCGTCGATCTCCGTTCATACAGCGTTTTGAACTAGCGGATCGTGTTCAAAACCATTTCCAAAACGATGTGTGAACGTAGTAATAGAAGACAAACAATGCCCATTTAAATAGAACCAGATCTAACGGATGTACTTACTCTCCAAAGGCACCCTCGCCCAGAGTCTGTATGATGGCCCAGCCATCGACAAAGTCAAGCATTATGTTTTCACTATTTCAAGTCAGGTATCTAACCACCGTCTGTCAACCAGCGCTGCCTCCACTGTCATTGAAGTGGTCTATCTTCTCTGGAATCCAGACGATCACACTGAAACATAGCAAATAAAACAATTGATTAGCACACATTATAAAAGAACACACATACTTCGATTAAATATTTGTTTACTCTTAATTAGTTAACCTGTTCTTGTAAAACAGCTTTTGTATAAATTTAAAAAAAAAAACAAAAAAACACTCCGAAATAAATTATAGAAATCAGTTTTAGCTTGAAGATCTAAAATAATGTTTTCTTTTATTTAAATAGGGTATTTCTAGCTTTCTTATAACACCCTTTATATGTGCATAAAGGCCCGTTTACACGGTGATAGTTCTTCCACGATAGAACTATCATGTCAGTTTACGTCATACAACTATCGCCGAGGTGTGCAGTCTACACGGTGAGAGTTAAAATACGTCAAAACTTGTTGCCTTGCACTCAATGTTATAACCACATAATACATTTTTACTAGGATACGGAAATAAAGCATTAAATATATTGTAATTTTAAATTATAACACACTCACAACAAAAGGAATATATTCACATTGTCGAAAAAAATAAAATCTGATATCAAATGTGAAGAAAGCTATCATATTTGTTGCCTTAGATCTGTTATCACTTGATAAAAAAGTATAAGCCAATCAGCGCCAAGTATCTAGCGTTGTAGTTTTTATATAATCCGCGTGAGTACTCTGACTGCTGTGATAGAACACTCAACTATCTCGTCAGACGAGATAGTGTGATGGCTGATAATTCTATCGCGACAAAATCTATCACGTAGTCAACACGGTGATAGTCGATGAGATAGTTGCTATCGTGACCGCAATTATCGTGCCAACTATCACCGTGTAAACAGGGCTTAAGAATAATTTGAAATTATCAATAAAAAAATTGGTTCAACTTTCAGAACAAACAAAACAGGCAAACCTCGAATTATGGAAAATCAGACTCCCAAAATAATATTTCTTAAAATTTTATTTTAATGAATAAAAACATTATTGACTAATTTACCTTCGATTGATAATGTATAGTTACAAATGTGCTCATATTATCTTAAATTGATTAATTTATTTTGTTCATTACAGTAAATAATTCAAAATACAGTTAGAATAAAATCACCTATTTATGTTAATTTTAGCCTATATTAAAATTTAAAAAAAAAAAAAAAAAAAAAAAAAACAGTATGAGAGGTCTACCCAACACACGAAAAATTTGACCTAGTTGTGGGAAAAATTTAAATTCAAAAGTTAAACTGGAGGGTTAAAAATTAATACTGTATAGATCGGAATATTATAGATTGAAATAAAAACAAATGAGAGTGAGAATAGGTGAAAAGTCAAAATCTAATTTCAAGAATTAGCGTTACAATTTGTTTTAGTTTCCTTCTACATGGTATAAACAAAACTGGATAACCATGTGGATTTCAACAGTGAATTATTACATAGTGAGTTATATTATATCATATAAACATTTACATAAAACATTACTTAATAAAACATTTATAAGACAGTATGTATACAAACATTTGAGCCACAGAGAAAAAGTTTCTATTATCTTAAATAAAAAATGTTTAACTTGAAAAAATAATCCATTTCAGTTTTATTATTTTTTTTTAAATGTATATTATATGGATCCATCTGAGACTAAATCTCAAGAGCTAGTCTCGAGATTAGTCTCAGAACCTTATCCACTTGAGAGCAACCTCAGCCTCTCTCGAGTCTCGGAGAGTCGGCGAGTCTCCGAGACTAGTCTCAGCTCTATGTCCTCTAGCCATTTCAATCTCGAGAGCGAGTCTCGATACTAAAAAGTCTCAGATGGACACTTACCCTAACAGATGACCAAGACTTAATGATAAATTTAACTCCAAGAGTAAAACTAATCAGCTTTATTTTCAATAACAATAGATGTTTTGTCATCATCTAGTTTAATCATGAATAAACTATTGTTGGTCAAATTATGCATCTAAAACAGGTTACATGTTAGCTATTATTTTGAATTTAAACTACTTTTTATGTTTTATCGTTTAAGCATCAGTAAGTTTCATAAAAGACAGAAACAATTCATTTTTCCAGTTGATTACATCTTTAAAGAGAAACTAGCTTGCACACATAAATCATACGTATGTATGTATATGCAAGTTAGTAAGGAGTACAACTACTTGGACATTTTTCCAAGTATCAATATTGGTATTTGTACCACTTGTCCAATAGTACTATCTAAGGACATGAGAGAGCTAATAGGTTTGTTCCAACAACACTTCAAACTAGTTTGAAACTGTCTGACGCATGCGCATTAGCCAAAGGAGTTCAATATTAGCCCGATGCGCGTACGTCAGACATTTTCAAACTATTTTGAAGTGTGGTTGGAACAAACCTAATGTGTTACACAAATTGGAAAACTATTGTTAATTGTTCCTTGTTACCTTTAATAAATAAATTTTGAACAATGGAACAATATTGCGTACAATAAAATTAAAATATCTCTCTCTTTATCTTAACAGTTAATTCGACTACAGTAGGCAAACAACTAGACTTAGTGCGTTGACAGCTCGGGAAAATGAGTGACACACAGATTGGCCAACCTCTCTGGGGGGAAAAAATAAAGCCACTAGGTCTGTGGATAGGGGTGGGGCAGCGTTTATCCAGATGGCCTCTCCCCTCCACTAGAGACATTTATATTTGCCAAGTTGGCCCGACCTTTTGTCCGGGAAAATCTTAAGCTCTCATTGGCTCGTCCCCCCATTTGCTATTTTTTATCCCGCGCTGTCAACGCACTAAGTCTTGTTGTTTGCCTACTGTAAGGTATGTAATCCCTACTAACCACAGGAAAGAAAATATTCCTTAGTCTTCATCATAACTTTTGGTCAAGAAACATCACTTCTCTAAAGAAGAACAATTAAAAAAGTTAACAATTTAAAAAGTCTAATCAAAAGGAGACAAATAAAATTTAATCAGGCAGGGAAGATTTACTTTATAATTAAGTGGAATCATTTTAAAACCTCACTACTTTTTTATTTATATTACTAATACCAACGATATTATCTCTCCTATTATCATTAAAATGATAAAACGCTATTGAGTTTATATTAGAAAAACAATTATAGAAAGGAAATACTACATTCTACAACTCCATTGATATTATTGATCTCCACAGTATTGACTTTTTTAAAGCTAATAGACTGGTTAAAAAACCAACCTGATGATTTATCATCCTTAAAATTTAAACAAATTTAGGTAAACCTTGAACATCAAAATTAATTATCACCATGTTTTCAGGATTAAAAATGCAGCTATGATTTAGAATACGGTAACAAAGCCTGCAACACTATGTTTTGAATAGAGCACCCTTTAAAATTAAGATTTGTAAAAAGAGCCCTTTTGTCGGAGCAGTTATAGAATACGGTTGCCAAGTCCACAACATAGTACGATAATTTCTTCTTATCAATCTAGTGACCAAGGGACATTATTACATTTGAGTTTTAAACTGTTTATATAATATTCGGTAAAAGTGAATTGTGCAGTGCTGTTTACAGAATCAAAGTACAATTTTTTTATTTTTTTGCCCTAGAATTGTCAACAGCCGCTTTAGGGTGCTTCGCTAATTATCTATAGAAAAACAACCCTGCTGCATATAGACCAGGTAGATGTCCAAATCGAAGTATAAAAATTTGATGGCACCGTACAATTCACTTTAGCCTAATATTCCCTGGTTAATAAACTTTAAAGAAGAAGAGGCAAGATTTCTTCAATTACTACGTTTTCATGATGAAAATTGAATACAATTTAGATCGAGATTTTATTAATTAAATAAAAATAAAATTCGTATTTGAACACATGGGACATAGTAATTCACAGGTGTATTGAATACAGATACAATACCACTCATGGAAACACCCAACTTAATAAATCCCAAATCAGGATTCAATCCTTATTTAAACAACATGGAAGAATAATAAATATATAAACATTTTTGTAAAAGTGTAATTTTCTTAGGGACATGATAAAAGGTTATTCCGAAAAGTACAAATCTTAACCTAACCATAACCTACCCTAATTTTTCATAGGAAGTGATACTTAACGATTTTTTTGGCTAAAGTTTAAGTGATAATTACGTTAATTTTATACTTCGATTTGGTCTGTATGCAGCAGGGATGTTTTACTTCAGAAAATGAGCAGAGCACCACGAAGCAGTGCGGAGCTGCCATTGAAAATACTTCTATTTCTGTAAACACCACTGTACTGTTCACTTCACCTTTACATTTTTTTTTTTTTTTTTTTTAAACCAATAAATTAACAGAGATGGTACAACCGGTATCATTTTTAATAAGTAAAAAGGAACAATTAAAAAAAAAAAAATGCAAATTCAATTTTTAATTTTTTGGTTGTTTTTATACTATCATTATTAACACTGGGTGTCAGACAGAGAAAAATAGACTGCAGCACCGGGACTTGAACCAGAGGCCTCCTGTATTTTCAGTACAGATGCTTTTTCCAACTAAGCTACTCAGTATACAGGAGGCACGTGGTTCAAGTCCCGGCGCTGCAGTCTATTATTCTCTATNAAGAGACATAATCTTTACAATAATACTGCCAGTGGTATCTAACCAGCTCATACTTCACAAGAGACATAATCTTTACAATAATACTGCCAGTGGTATCTAACCAGCTCATACTTCACAAGAGACATAATCTTTACAATAATACTGCCAGTGGTATCTAACCAGCTCATACTTCACAAGAGACATAATCTTTACAATAATACTGCCAGTGGTATCTAACCAGCTCATACTTCACAAGAGACATAATCTTTACAATAATACTGCCAGTGGTATCTAACCAGCTCATACTTCACAAGAGACATAATCTTTACAATAATACTGCCAGTGGTATCTAACCAGCTCATACTTCACAAGAGACATAATCTTTACAATAATACTGCCAGTGGTATCTAACCAGCTCATACTTCACAAGAGACATAATCTTTACAATAATACTGCCAGTGGTATCTAACCAGCTCATACTTCACAAGAGACATAATCTTTACAATAATACTGCCAGTGGTATCTAACCAGCTCATACTTCACAAGAGACATAATCTTTACAATAATACTGCCAGTGGTATCTAACCAGCTCATACTTCACAAGAGACATAATCTTTACAATAATACTGCCAGTGGTATCTAACCAGCTCATACTTCACAAGAGACATAATCTTTACAATAATACTGCCAGTGGTATCTAACCAGCTCATACTTCACAAGAGACATAATCTTTACAATAATACTGCCAGTGGTATCTAACCAGCTCATACTTCACAAGAGACATAATCTTTACAATAATACTGCCAGTGGTATCTAACCAGCTCATACTTCACAAGAGACATAATCTTTACAATAATACTGCCAGTGGTATCTAACCAGCTCATACTTCACAAGAGACATAATCTTTACAATAATACTGCCAGTGGTATCTAACCAGCTCATACTTCACAAGAGACATAATCTTTACAATAATACTGCCAGTGGTATCTAACCAGCTCATACTTCACAAGAGACATAATCTTTACAATAATACTGCCAGTGGTATCTAACCAGCTCATACTTCACAAGAGACATAATCTTTACAATAATACTGCCAGTGGTATCTAACCAGCTCATACTTCACAAGAGACATAATCTTTACAATAATACTGCCAGTGGTATCTAACCAGCTCATACTTCACAAGAGACATAATCTTTACAATAATACTGCCAGTGGTATCTAACCAGCTCATACTTCACAAGAGACATAATCTTTACAATAATACTGCCAGTGGTATCTAACCAGCTCATACTTCACAAGAGACATAATCTTTACAATAATACTGCCAGTGGTATCTAACCAGCTCATACTTCACAAGAGACATAATCTTTACAATAATACTGCCAGTGGTATCTAACCAGCTCATACTTCACAAGAGACATAATCTTTACAATAATACTGCCAGTGGTATCTAACCAGCTCATACTTCACAAGAGACATAATCTTTACAATAATACTGCCAGTGGTATCTAACCAGCTCATACTTCACAAGAGACATAATCTTTACAATAATACTGCCAGTGGTATCTAACCAGCTCATACTTCACAAGAGACATAATCTTTACAATAATACTGCCAGTGGTATCTAACCAGCTCATACTTCACAAGAGACATAATCTTTACAATAATACTGCCAGTGGTATCTAACCAGCTCATACTTCACAAGAGACATAATCTTTACAATAATACTGCCAGTGGTATCTAACCAGCTCATACTTCACAAGAGACATAATCTTTACAATAATACTGCCAGTGGTATCTAACCAGCTCATACTTCACAAGAGACATAATCTTTACAATAATACTGCCAGTGGTATCTAACCAGCTCATACTTCACAAGAGACATAATCTTTACAATAATACTGCCAGTGGTATCTAACCAGCTCATACTTCACAAGAGACATAATCTTTACAATAATACTGCCAGTGGTATCTAACCAGCTCATACTTCACAAGAGACATAATCTTTACAATAATACTGCCAGTGGTATCTAACCAGCTCATACTTCACAAGAGACATAATCTTTACAATAATACTGCCAGTGGTATCTAACCAGCTCATACTTCACAAGAGACATAATCTTTACAATAATACTGCCAGTGGTATCTAACCAGCTCATACTTCACAAGAGACATAATCTTTACAATAATACTGCCAGTGGTATCTAACCAGCTCATACTTCACAAGAGACATAATCTTTACAATAATACTGCCAGTGGTATCTAACCAGCTCATACTTCACAAGAGACATAATCTTTACAATAATACTGCCAGTGGTATCTAACCAGCTCATACTTCACAAGAGACATAATCTTTACAATAATACTGCCAGTGGTATCTAACCAGCTCATACTTCACAAGAGACATAATCTTTACAATAATACTGCCAGTGGTATCTAACCAGCTCATACTTCACAAGAGACATAATCTTTACAATAATACTGCCAGTGGTATCTAACCAGCTCATACTTCACAAGAGACATAATCTTTACAATAATACTGCCAGTGGTATCTAACCAGCTCATACTTCACAAGAGACATAATCTTTACAATAATACTGCCAGTGGTATCTAACCAGCTCATACTTCACAAGAGACATAATCTTTACAATAATACTGCCAGTGGTATCTAACCAGCTCATACTTCACAAGAGACATAATCTTTACAATAATACTGCCAGTGGTATCTAACCAGCTCATACTTCACAAGAGACATAATCTTTACAATAATACTGCCAGTGGTATCTAACCAGCTCATACTTCACAAGAGACATAATCTTTACAATAATACTGCCAGTGGTATCTAACCAGCTCATACTTCACAAGAGACATAATCTTTACAATAATACTGCCAGTGGTATCTAACCAGCTCATACTTCACAAGAGACATAATCTTTACAATAATACTGCCAGTGGTATCTAACCAGCTCATACTTCACAAGAGACATAATCTTTACAATAATACTGCCAGTGGTATCTAACCAGCTCATACTTCACAAGAGACATAATCTTTACAATAATACTGCCAGTGGTATCTAACCAGCTCATACTTCACAAGAGACATAATCTTTACAATAATACTGCCAGTGGTATCTAACCAGCTCATACTTCACAAGAGACATAATCTTTACAATAATACTGCCAGTGGTATCTAACCAGCTCATACTTCACAAGAGACATAATCTTTACAATAATACTGCCAGTGGTATCTAACCAGCTCATACTTCACAAGAGACATAATCTTTACAATAATACTGCCAGTGGTATCTAACCAGCTCATACTTCACAAGAGACATAATCTTTACAATAATACTGCCAGTGGTATCTAACCAGCTCATACTTCACAAGAGACATAATCTTTACAATAATACTGCCAGTGGTATCTAACCAGCTCATACTTCACAAGAGACATAATCTTTACAATAATACTGCCAGTGGTATCTAACCAGCTCATACTTCACAAGAGACATAATCTTTACAATAATACTGCCAGTGGTATCTAACCAGCTCATACTTCACAAGAGACATAATCTTTACAATAATACTGCCAGTGGTATCTAACCAGCTCATACTTCACAAGAGACATAATCTTTACAATAATACTGCCAGTGGTATCTAACCAGCTCATACTTCACAAGAGACATAATCTTTACAATAATACTGCCAGTGGTATCTAACCAGCTCATACTTCACAAGAGACATAATCTTTACAATAATACTGCCAGTGGTATCTAACCAGCTCATACTTCACAAGAGACATAATCTTTACAATAATACTGCCAGTGGTATCTAACCAGCTCATACTTCACAAGAGACATAATCTTTACAATAATACTGCCAGTGGTATCTAACCAGCTCATACTTCACAAGAGACATAATCTTTACAATAATACTGCCAGTGGTATCTAACCAGCTCATACTTCACAAGAGACATAATCTTTACAATAATACTGCCAGTGGTATCTAACCAGCTCATACTTCACAAGAGACATAATCTTTACAATAATACTGCCAGTGGTATCTAACCAGCTCATACTTCACAAGAGACATAATCTTTACAATAATACTGCCAGTGGTATCTAACCAGCTCATACTTCACAAGAGACATAATCTTTACAATAATACTGCCAGTGGTATCTAACCAGCTCATACTTCACAAGAGACATAATCTTTACAATAATACTGCCAGTGGTATCTAACCAGCTCATACTTCACAAGAGACATAATCTTTACAATAATACTGCCAGTGGTATCTAACCAGCTCATACTTCACAAGAGACATAATCTTTACAATAATACTGCCAGTGGTATCTAACCAGCTCATACTTCACAAGAGACATAATCTTTACAATAATACTGCCAGTGGTATCTAACCAGCTCATACTTCACAAGAGACATAATCTTTACAATAATACTGCCAGTGGTATCTAACCAGCTCATACTTCACAAGAGACATAATCTTTACAATAATACTGCCAGTGGTATCTAACCAGCTCATACTTCACAAGAGACATAATCTTTACAATAATACTGCCAGTGGTATCTAACCAGCTCATACTTCACAAGAGACATAATCTTTACAATAATACTGCCAGTGGTATCTAACCAGCTCATACTTCACAAGATACATAATCTTTACAATAATACTGCCAGTGGTATCTAACCAGCTCATACTTCACAAGAGACTTGCAATGAGCCTTACTTTATACTAACTTTCTTTCAATTCTGAGTCAACTTAATTTGTATTGAGGAAAGATTTGGCAATGCGCCAAATTAAATGTTGTTATCAGGAGGATTGAAATCTATAATCAATGAATTTTCGTTTGTGTAATTAAGTTGTCACAAATGCAGAGAACACCTATGTGCCAAATTTTATTTTAAATCGATTTATTTTTACGCCAGTTATCATTAAACAAACTGAAAAACTCTAATGCTCATTCAATAAGCTCTTATTACCTTGGATTTTTCTCCTCAGTCAAGTCCATTCTATTCTAAGTCATAGTATACCAGTCTGAGCTGTGTGACTGTTCCTACTTTATTCAACAGTTTATACTATTCTTTTTAGTTCACTGTTTGGCTGGTGGCATTTCATTTCAGCAGTATTCTAATTTCTTAGTTCAGTCATTATAACAACTTTCGGTGCTCTTCAATTGCCCAGACAATGAAGAAAGCAAATCCAAACTAAAAGTAAGTGATAAGGGAAAATTCAGGTTTTCAAATCTGTACCACAGATGTAATTTAAATCAAATTTTATTTATTATTAACACTGGGAGACAGACAGAAAAAAATAGACTCCAGCGCCGGGACTTGAACCACAGGTCTCTACATTTCCAGTGTAGCGCTCTTTCCAACTAAGCTACGCAGGAGAATGATTTTTCTTTGCCGTAACCAATAACTAGTCCCGAATCCAAGCTTTCAATATTTCTACAAGTTTATCAAGTCAATATTTATGACATTAGAACTTAACCGAGAATTAACCCTTATAATTATAAAGTACTCTATTAGTACCTGTACCTTTTACAATCAATTATAAATTCAATAGCAACTTAAAAATTGAATCTCAGATGTAAATTAAAGTGAGTCAGACTTTAGCACTTACAGGAGAGCTATTATCTACTTGCTAAAAACGGAAAATTGAGCATTCTTTATTTATCGATTCTCTTCATTCACCTAACTTTAGGATTACAATAATCTACCAAAATTATCTGCCAGCATAATGTTAGTTCATTCTAAAATAAATTAATTTAAAAAATAAGAAAGAAAATGGAACTTACAGTAATTTAACTTTTAAATACAGATTTTAAAACCAACAAGAAATCGTTAATAGGTACTATTGAAGAAAAAAATATTGATAAAAATCCTCCTGCTACTGGGAGCATTTGTGCCCTGCATTTCTCGTGTAGAACTACAGTCTATAAGATTAGAGTTGGCACAATCGAAGGCGGGAAACAACAAATGTGGTGGTAGTTTTGGGGTTATAAAAAGGGAAAATCGGTGTTGTCATGTTATATTTTTTTTGTGGAACAGGGGTAGAGTAGAGAATTTTTTTTTCTGAAGTTGCATTCAACATGGGGGACCAATATAATCGTTTCCCTAAATATTTTCTTGCCTTTTGATTGTGCCAACTCTAATCTTATAGACTGTAAAACCTCTCATCTATAAGGAATGTTGATGTTGCTATGCTCTTGGGCTAATGGGTTCAAGAACAAATTACTATCTAATTGAATTAGATAAATTTGTTATTTATACCATTCTATTTTTTTTTTATTACTATTTTCCATTAAACTGTTTGGGTCTAATCATTAAATGTTTTATGAACTTGATGATTGATTCACTCTGATGATCAATTTGAGTTGGCTGATCCCTTAACTTAATGATGTGTTGAATGTTGTACGGGACGTTAAAATATTTGGCTGGGTGGACAGACAGTGTGAATTGACCTTAAATCTTGTCAAGTGACCTACCCAATTCAGTTTTAGCTTCTTGAGGCATGTGTAATAATGCCGTTTAAAGAAAAGGATGATTTTGATATGGCCCCCTAGGCTCAATGCCATGTCTTTTATGTAAGGTTGAATATTTAAATCTGTTGAAAAAAAAAAAAAATCAATTAAATACATAAATTATTATATTTATTTAGCAAAACATTTTACATATAAATGAATATTTATTATAATGTTAATAGTTATGGAATAAATCAAATATTTAATCTAAATAGAAACAATGCTCTGAGGTCATTAGGCCACCAACAATACTCATTTATTTTTATTTTATAATAATCTGCCTTCTCTTCTAAACAAACATTTCATTAAAAATTTACATTACTCTTGACACGTGTGTGTAAGTCAGCATGTGACTAAATTTGAATTTTAATTTGTGTCAATTTCCTTTAATTCAGTGATTCCCAACCGGTGGTCCGCGGACCGCAGGTGGTCCGTGAGAGCCTCGGGAGTGGTCCGTGAAAGGGTCCGGTAGCATATGTAAAAAGTTAAAAACATTGAACAACCATAATAAGGCACAGGGGTTTATTCGTTATTTTTTTAGAAAGAAACAATCTACTATTTGAGTAACCTTCACAATAGTAGTTAAAGAGTTACTTAAATTAATATATCTATTTGAAGACCAACGATGGTTAATCAAACATCAATGGTAAATGGTAACAATGAAAAGTAAAAACATACATTTATTATTATTAAAATAAATTTGGTTGCCTTAGCTTACTAATGACAAATCATTTCGAGGTGCCTCATCGGGACACTACTAGGATCTATAAATGATTAAGGTATATCAATCTCTAGAGATAGTTTTAAGAAATAATACTTTTGACTAACTTCCTATAAAACTAGAGATTTAAAATTCAACTAAGTATTTATTATTTAATGCTCAGTAGGCACTTTTATTACTAATTATGTAATATCTAAGAAATATTGAAGATTTAAATCGTTTAAATAAATACAAGAAAGAATAAATGCCTTCAATAAAAGTAATATAGTATAGAAGAGATATTTTTACAATTGATTTCGGTAATTTATCAAGGTTTTTTGTTGCAATTAGAAGTTTTTCAAATATTTATTCAAAGTACCTTGTCGCTTTTTAGTAAATCATGCAATATATTTTTAATGTTGCTAGGGACGTTTCATCTTTTTAATATTTCATTCGTCTCTCAGGTCTAACTTTAGATCTTTGCTAATCTTTATTCCTAGTGGTTTTAATTTACTTCTTTTTACTCTTAAATATAACCCAAAATGTCTTGGTAAATAATTTCAAATTAGGACAAAATTGAGGTAAGAAATTAAGCTTTGTAAATCATTTATAACCATAATTATAATGGTTTTATAATGGTTGGTTTATTTGTTAACCATGAAAGGCCATGAGTAATACATTACGTTAATCCTTTTTTACTATTAACTATTATTTATCCTTTTGAATTGGACATTAGCTAGTGGATTTTTTTTAACATTTAATTTATAAACTTGGCTCCTTTTTATTTGCCAAGCATTTTTAACAATAATTTAATTATGGGATCTTTTAAATTTTTCTCTTTTTTATCTGCGGAGCATACCTATTTTATTTTTATGCGATCTTAGATATTCTGTTTGGTTAAATATTCTTTATTGCAATATAACAGCAAACTTATTTAAGCTCTTTTAGGATTTAAAGTAATAACTTTTATGTGAAATATATATTTTTTTATTTTAAATGAGATTTTGGACTATAAAAGAATAGCACCAACTTGGTGAATTCCCAAGCTTATTTATAGGAACTGGATAGATGGAGCGTGAAGTAATATATTTCATAAAATTTATTTATTTGTTTAGTTTTCTTATTATTACTCTTCCTCACTACCTATACAGTACGAAAAGTTTTTTTTTTTTCTTCTTTTTTTTTGAGATTTCAACAGAATTATCCGTTTTGGGTGTTTTTAAGACCTTTTCAGCATGACGTCTGTATGTATGTGTGTTACCATCGTAGCGCCCAAGGTATTTAACCTAGAGAGTTGAAACTTAGCAGAAAAAAATTGTCATTGCCTTTAGTGGTGCCGCCCGGAAAATCAACATTTTTCGCCATCTTGAACCCAGTTTGCTGAGTCAGCAAAAATTAAAAAAATCGTAATAAATCGAAAATGGTCCTGGTTGAGTTGAAATTTGGCACAAGTTTACCTCTCTGTATGATTTTTTAAAGAATGATAATAAATCAGTTAGTTCAGAACGGTCACCCATCCAAGTACTGACCGCGTCCAATGCTGCTCCCTCCTCAGGAGAGCCCACTTTAGTGGCCTCTGAAGTGAGGAAAAGTTCCGAGGTATCCCGTACCCGATTTTTTTTTCTTTCTTTCTTATTTAGTTTATTATTGTGAGTGTTATCTTAGTTTTAAATTAATTAATATAATTTAAACTTTCCGTTGTATGAAAACTACCAAAAACTTAAAAAATTGAATTTTAATTAATATATTTCAATGTTGCCTTAAGTCTATAATATTATATTTTTGGAGCATCAGTGCTGATAAGGAAGAACTAGAGTGGATGTTAGAAACTAACGTAAAACTTAATATAGAATCATCTCTTGATATAAGGTATTTATTACTTTATATGTATGTATAACTCTAGTTCTTCCGCAATCAGCACTGATGATGAACTTTTATAGGCTTATATGAACTTGTATCTGCTTTGATACATTTTACGTGTTGAGACAGTTTGTTTGAATCCATTGAGATGAGTTCCATATAAATTATAAAATTACATATCTCGATATGAATTAATGCTTTGTTAAAATAAATGAGAATACACGAAATATCCATGCGTTTTTACCTACGCTTTTTTTTAGAAATATTGCCTGACATGGAAGTTATACTGTAGTGATTGTATTGGGAAGTAAAGCCTATTTTTTATGAAATATCTCTTCAATACGTCTATATCAGACATACATCAGTTACACTGTATCCCCTGGCATATCTATAACTACAGCCATTTTTCTTCTCTTACAAATGTAATTGTTAGATAGGATACTCTTTTTTTTCTTTACTTTGCGTGTTTTTATCTCTTTTTTTATTTTATTTATTTTTTATTTTTACTAGAAATGAAATATGAAATTATAAGAAAAAACAATTATTGAACCAGATGTCTGAGTCGGTCATCAATTTCTAGCTCTATCATAGATTTATTTGTTGAATACCAGAAAGCATAAACCGTGTATATGATCTACTATTCATGCCCGGGTAAATCTTAACGAAATACAACCTACAGATTTTAGACAAAATAGGGCTACTCAACACAAATACGTACATTGGTGGACCAGGTTTAAGCCTCTTTGCCATTATAGTACTTATACAATAGTGTGCTATTGTACAATGTTATATGCATAACGTATTGTATATACAACAATAAGAAATAAAACAAAAGATGATCAATAGGCCGAAAGTTGATATTTGGGAAGAGGCGTTTTTAAAAGCTTTTATATAACTTGCAATGAATGTATGTGTATGTTCAGGTCATATCTTACAACTTGATTTTTAAAGCAGTTATCCTCAACCGAGTGAGTTGAAATTTTTAATACACTTTTAGTTTGGATAGCAATGCATGATTAGCTGAGTGACGTCATCCTAAATCCAATATGGCGGAC
>KZ652573.1:55784-103855 GCA_001010745.2 Gerris buenoi
CCGTCATTCAATCTTCCCCAAATTTTGCACATAGAAACAACTAAGGCGAAGAATACAGAAACCAAAATAATAATAATAAAAAAACAAAATGGCGTCATATTTCTTTGCTTTTTAAGTTTCATCGCACACCTATTACCCCAATTTTGAACTACTTGCCGTCATTCAATCTTCCCCAAATTTGGCACATAGAAACAACTAAGCTGAAGAATACAGGAAAAAAAAATGAAAATGAAAATAAGACCAGTTTTCAAAAATTATATTTTTATATTAATTATTCTTTCTCATTTTATTTTAATGATTTATAATTAATGAAATAAATTACTCAAATTAATAAATGATCAATAAAGAGATAAGAGGAATGATTTAGTTTGTCTAAATTTTTGTTAATCAAGGTTATTTGGAGTGGAAGTTTTGAGAAAATAGATCTGCAGTAGGATTATTTTTACAGTAAATGTTGATTAAAATGTTTATAAACAAATAAATATAAACAAAGAGTAACCTTGAACCTTAGTCAAGCTATACAAACAAATCATTTTATTGTTTATAAGTGACTCATTGACAAATCATCATGGATTTCTTGTGGAAAATGAGGAAAAAACAGTTATATCTCCCTAATGATGCCCCGGCTTGAGGGAAATATAGCCAATTTTAAATTTTTGAATTTATTAATTTTAATTTAAGACCGCACAAGAAAAAAGTGAAAATGAAACCATGGAAGGGATCTACTTCTGTATAATGTAACAAATGTAAAACTCTGGATTGAAGTTATTATTAGATGTATATAGCCAAGTTAAAAGTTGTGTGAAGGCCCTCATAAACGATCTGCAAAATGTTTGAGCAAATATTTTGCGCAAACCTGATGTTGGGCAAATTTAGGCCATATACGTCAAACATCATGTTTGCGCAAACATGATTTTTAACTAAAATTTCCCCGACATCAGGTTTGCGCAAAATGTTTGATTGTGTATGGCCTTAAGACCATTTTTTTTTTAATTTCTCATTACGTAGTATAAATATTGAGAGAAAGTATTGTTAACACCATTTTTTATATAGATTTTAAGACCCACTGATTCCAAAAAAGTGGTTTTAGAAAATGTTTGTCTGTCTGTTTAAATAATTACTGCTATGCTCTATAAGATTAGAGTTGGCACAATCGAAGGCGGGAAACAACAAATGTGGAGGTTATAAAAAGGGAAAATCAGTGTTGCCATGTTATATTTTTTTTTGTGGAACAGGGGTAGAGTAGAGCATTCTTTTTCTGAAGTTGCATTCAACATGAGGAACCAATAAAATCATTTCCCTCAAAATTTTCCCACCTTTTGATTGTGCCAACTCTAATCTTATAGACCGTAGGCCTGCATAGTTTAACAGTCTAAACCATAAAATAAAATGTTGTATACCTGTTCATAAAAATCATACCCCCATGTGAAAATTGAGGAATGAATTCTAGCTATTCATTTGGGAGTGCTAACTCCCAAAAACTCTGAAATGGTGAGAAATAAATTTATTTCTCGTGGTTCTGACAATTTTAATTTACAAACAAAGAAAAATATAGTCCATTTAAATACGAATCCAACCATATAAATTGTTTTCCTGGGAAATTTCTTGTTCCTAAATATAATATAATTGCTTTATTCTAGTTAAAATT
The DNA here is from genome assembly GCA_001010745.2 of Gerris buenoi. Taxonomy (NCBI): domain Eukaryota; kingdom Metazoa; phylum Arthropoda; class Insecta; order Hemiptera; family Gerridae; genus Gerris; species Gerris buenoi. The sequence goes on from KZ652573.1 coordinate 57,433, forward strand.
GCTTTATAACTTCTTTGTTACTCAACTCTTTTGGCTTTTCTTTGGCTCTTTTGGCTGCTCTGGGCTTTTCTTTTCAAGGTTCAAGAGGTCAGGTTCTAGAATCATGCTATCACCATCTTATGTAAATAATAATTGTAACATCTGAAATATTCACAAATGGGGGTATTTAATTGCTGTCCATTACTAATCAACTTATATGTTTATCTAAATTACATGCACATGTTTCATCATAACTGGTCTGCATTTTACTTTCTATAGTTATTATTATCTAGTATATCAATCTAGTTAATGTTTTATCCTACAAGGATTTTTTTTTTTTTTTTTTTTTTTGAACATCCCTTTAAAAAGTCTTTTAAAAAAATTTCAGTTTTATGATCCATTTTGATTGGTCAGTACTACCATGGTATCCTGACTTTATTACACCATTGTAACATGTGGTAAATAAGGGGACTTGTGTTTGTTTCCATTGCCCCATATACCTTTTAACTACCGTAATGCATCAACTTTAGACGCTTCTTTTTTCCATGATTTTGAGTGCTCAAAAATGGGGTGCGTCTTATAACGATTAATGCGAGTGCTGGAGGGTTAAGTTAAAAAAATATTTTATTGTACAAAGGAGGCTCTCAAAAGCACTAGTGATTATCTTCACTGCTGGTTAGAAGAGTTAACATATAACAGAGAATGTGAAATTTAGGGAATTATTATCATGTTTTGATAGCATGACAGCATGACAATGTCTGCTGTTATTAATTTAATAATGTTTTTATAATGACAGAGTTATTGTGACGACCTTAAGAGGATAACCCAGAGGTAGAGTCACATCATGTCCTAACTCTCATTATTAGCAATTAAAGGCCGGCTTTATAGTACAATAAAGTTATATTTAATAGAGAAACGTATTCTTTATTCCTTATAAAGCTCCATCATCATCCATCGAAATCATCTTTAAATAATTCTCTGTTATAATCTTAATTTTTCCTAATTAATATTTCCACATATGTTGTTCTATTTAACACGCATATGAATTCAATTTTTAAGTTTTTGGTAGTATTCATACTACATAACGTTTAAATTTTAATTTAAATCAAATTATTATTACCACTGACTATACTACAGGTACTAATTGGGTTCTTTATAATTACAAGTGTTATTTGAAAGCTTAATTCGGGACTAGGTATCGTTATCGACAGAGGAAATTAATCTTCAGTGTAGCTTAATTGGCTAGAGCATCTGTACTGGAAATATAGAGATATCTGTGGTTCGAATCCTGGCGCTGAAGTCTATGTTTCTCTGTGTGTCTCCTCTTGTAAGTGATAATTATAATTTGATTTAAATCACGCATATGAATTTGTCTAGAAGAATTATTTATAAACAATGGCTTTGATAACAATAACAGTTGATAGTAATTGAATAAAAACTTTGTTCTACTATGTCTTCATTAATTATATTAATGAATTAATATGAAATAATAAAAATAAATTTTTGTTACCTTTTGAAGATTATAATTATCTCTTTTTTCTGGGGTAGATGTGTTTTTTACAATGTACATTTCAATACATACTTAGTTCCTGGTAGCTTATTGCTATCATTAAAGCTTTTGAACCAATAGCTTATTGCTGTCATTAATGCTTTGGAACTGGTAGCTTATTGCTGTCATTAATGCTTTGAAACCGGTAGCTTATTGCTATCATTAATGCTTTGGACATCTTGGGATGGGAAAAGACTTTTAAAAAAAAAAAGTTAAATAATCCAAATTACAATTATCAATAACTACGGGAGACATACAGAGAAAATACACCCCCGCACCGGGAATCGAACCACGGGACCTCCTATTAATCCGTACAGGTGCTCTTACCATCTGAGCTATACGGGAGAATGATTCTTTTCTGTCGTAACCGATACATATTCCAGAATCCAAGCTTTCAATCTTATTCTACAAATCTAAAGAGCCAAATATTCACGGCAACAGAACTAGACCGAGAATTAATGCTTATAATTGTAAAGTACTCAATTAGTACCTGTACCTAGTACATCTATTAGAAATTCAATTTTTTTATAATTAAAATTATTTAAAAAAATTGAAAAAAAAAAAAATGTTAACCCATTCAATGCGGGTAGATCCACTATGGATCCATGCCCTCTCTTTCAGCCTTCAGTCTGGCGCTCTATTCTCCGTGCCTCGAGTAGAACCATCTTGCAAGGCTCCATCAGGCCCGCTCACGTTTGTATCCACAGTGGATCCAAACATTTTTTTTTTTTAAATTAACTTTTAAAATTGTTTAGATATATACAGTCACTAAGGTAGGTTCATGAATTGGATTACACATTGAATGGGTTAAGCTCTCCTGGCGTAGTCTTCAGGGTTGAAGACTACGTCAAAACAAAAATGATGGTAAATCCTCATTATAGATTTTACATTTTAATTTTAAAATATAAAAACATTTAAGATTATACCAATACAGATCAATTATTGATTAAATATATTTTAATCTTTACACTTCAGACTTAGGGTACTGCTTTAGATTGGTACTCCCTTGGTACTACTTATGTTGTTTTTAGAATATAAATGGATATAATTATTTATACACTTCTTTAACTAAATAACTATTAAGACAAGGGGATGTTTAGTCCAATGTACTTTGGGACAAAGGAATATCTCACACTTATTAGTCACACTTTTGTTTTTAACAAGGGAGTAACAGTCTATAAAAGTGACAATTTCAGCTCGTGTAGCCTGTATCTAAATCCTGCCATGATTTTGTTACTAATACTTTTGCCTTATTAAACCATTGATCTACTATTGTATGAATTCTGAAAGTCATGATTCTCTATCGCTTTATCCTATCGATCGCAATAAACAAATGCAAATAAAAACTGCAGAAATAAACCACTCTTGAATCTCAAGATTATAATATTTAAACAACCTCTTAATATTATATATATAATNAAAAAAAAAAAAAAAAAAAGGTTTTCACTTTGAACTATCAAAGTATGAAATCGATTTCCATTAGACCTCCAGCATTAAAAGCCTTTTTTCAGGTAAAAAAAAAAAAAAAAAATAGGTTTTCAAATAAATTATTAAAATTAGCACATAAATTAATAAAGATATAAAGAGACAGAAAGTATAATAGACAGAACTGCTATGGATCCAAGAGCAGTCAAAGCGTATATTGTTCAACTGTGGTAGTACCATTCTGTAGTCTCCTTGCCTATAGTCGTATTACGTTGTGTGAATGTCTCTATTCTCAATTTTTGTGTGTCACTTACTTAAGACATTAGTATGAAAGAAATAAATTTCAGCTAAATCAGATTTATACCAAAAATGTTGAAAATTAACTTTGTTTTCAATTATAATAACTATTTTCCTATTCTAAAAGACATTTGAAACTATGTATAACATGATACACTGACTATATGCTTTGTTCAGCCATCTTAGAAATATGAAGGGCGAAATTTTAACTGTCACTTTTTTTTCTATTCTTCCTTTAAATAAATGTATAACATGTTACGCTGACTAAAAAATATTTTTAGTTGTGGCCAATATTGGCCTCCATCTTAAAAATATTAAGAGGTAATTTAAAAAAAAAAAAAAAAACTTTATCGTTATCACAAATGCTGAGTTGCACTTGTGTGCTAAATTTCATTCAAATTAGTCAATTTTTATGCCAGTTATCGTTAAGCAAACAAACTTTTAAAATTCAAGTTTATTTTGTTTAGTCTTCTATCATTTTAAAAATGTTAAGTGTGAAATTTTTACTCCTGTGCCATCATTTTTGCACCTGTGCCCCAATTTTTGTTCAAATTGATTAATTTTTACTCCAGTTACCTTTAGACAAAGAAACACACACACTTTTCAAAGGTCAAGTCTCTGAAATAAAGAGCTCACTATGCTCATTCAAAAGTGTAATTATTAGAAACAATTTGACTGACAACTTTGTATTTTTTTATGGAGGACATTGACTTATCTTTGTCCTAGTCAATCAACTTAATGTTCTTGGCCGTTGATTTTAATTGGTTATAATTAGGGAAATTACTATGACAATTCAAGTGTGTTATTATGTCCCGTACTGATACCCAACAACTAATGTTACAATAGAACTGTGGAACTTTCTCTGCTATAATTGGAATGTTTAGAAGCCAAAGAGTTTAAGGTGATACCTTTAATACAGTAGAATCCCGATATATCGTATCTTCAAGGGGTCGAAGAAAAAATACGATATATCGAGTAGTTCACTAAATCGGGATTATGAAATATTGATGGTAAAAAAAAAAAAAATATTGTAATAATTAAGACTAGTATTTATTTTGCACATTAAAATACACTGTGTATGATATATATATATATATATATATATATATTTATTTATTCATATAATTTGTATGTATATATTTTTTTACTATGGTGGACTCTTGTACCTATATTGAGTTTGTATGTTAGGACCTCATTACAAGGCCTAACATGTTAATCTCATTGACAAGATAAAGCAATCACTGATAACAGCCTTATGTTATCCATTAAACTCCACCTTTTTATGACTCCGCTCATATACAATGCTTTCGTTCCTCAAATAACACCATATTAATCATTTTTTTTATAATTACATATTTCGTTTTATGACTTATGATAATTATTGTTGTCATTTAAAGGCATTAGCAATTTATAATAGTTTTGATAGTGTCTTTTATTTTATTGTGTTATCTTGTGTGAAAAAATATAATCTATCTAATTGCTTAACCTTTTTTTTTATTGAACAATTTTATATTTTTTTTCCTCAACCAGGGGTTTCTCAAATTGAGCCTGAAGTAGGTGTAATGAGGAGAAAAATACAATCAACTTTAATATTATTATTATTATTATTTTAAATGTTATAAAAAAATATTTTCTAATATACAATATGTACGATTAAATTGCAAATACAGTGGAATCTCATTATAATATGGGACATCACATAAAATAGAAAGAAAAAAATGATTTACACATAATAATAAAAGTTTGTTTTTTTTTTATCGGGCTATATTATAACACTAAGAGCACCTCCATTATAAGCTGAAGATATAAAAAGCAATCAGTCAAACAGNTTAATGTTCACCTCGAAAGGGAAAAAAATACGTTATACTGAGGGGACCGAAATACATTGGTTTTATACCAATTATCGGGATTTTTTCAAGGGACTGGCAATAATATACGATTTATCGGGATATATGATATAACGGGATATGAAATACCGGGATTCTACTGTATTAGGTTTAAGGGTCACTCAATAATAACGTGCATTTACCGACTAAATTCTTGTTTATATTTTAGAGAAAAAAATACATTTTTCCAAAATTTTGGTAAATCCAAAAATTTGATTTTTACTTTTAATCACTTTCAATATCCACATTGTAATTATTCAGCAGTGCTTAAGAACCAACAATAATTTAAAGTAAAACCTAATAAATGATGTATTGAAAGAGATCTTCTTTTGATATTATGTTAGTTGTGTAACTTTAATTAAAATTTATTTTATCTACAATTGTTACAAAGTATAGACATTGTATCTCTGTTTAGATGCGTAGAAAGTGATTCTTTACGTACTTGTATTCATTGTGCATGCGCGTCTCATAATTCTGAAGAATTCCTCTATTTTTCCGCCCTAGTGCGTTAGAAGAATAATTCTTCAACTTTACGCACGATTAGCGAGTTTTTTTTTTCCATTTAACAAAACTAATTTGGTGTTTGCTTAATAAAAGTAACTGTTTATATCGAGTTTTTTTTGTGAAAGTCAATGCATGAGTTAAGTGATTATGACGAATATGAGGAGAATAATACGCCTCCCGCAATTATTAATTCGGCACAAAATACAACTAATGAAAAAACGAAAATTAATGTCATCTTCATCAAAAGAGAAATACGAACTTGCATACAGGAAGTTTATTATTTTTTTCTGTATATATTGTTAAAATCTAACGATCATAGATAAAGTATGATACGCAACTCATACAAAACGGCATTTTGCATTGCTCGTGTGGTTTTACTACCCTCGCTATCACTCGGGTGCAAATTCCACACTCGCACGCAAAATGCTACTTTAACGTGTAATGTACCTACTATTTCAAATGAAGGAAACATTTGTATATCTCTAAATTCACAAATTCTTAACCATCAATCTGTTTTAGACATTACGGAACATTTAAGGTCTTGTGTCAATCTGTCTGTCGTTCAACTTGTTTTCAAACCATCACATCTTAAAAACTTCTCGTCCAATTTTAATGCAATTTGGATGGTAGGTCATAATTTGCACCTTGCTGATCTCATATTAATTTCAACTATATGTGTTATCTTCCACATGCACCCAAATTTGTTTTTGCATTCATCTTTAAAAGTACTCATCTGATTAGGAAAAAATTTGGATGGTTTGTTGATAGTAGACCTCAGATTATCCCCTGCCTGGCCAAAATTTAATATTGCATTCAAATTACTGTAACTCCCTACCCCGACTAAGAATTGTAAAAGTTCCAAATTTCGGGTGACCATTATTATAAAATATAATGCAAAGAAGGTGTGAGTGACACAAATTGACAGGTATTTTTCATCGGTTAATAATTAGGTTTTTCCGGTTATTATTTGTTTATTATCTTGCTTTTAGTTCTTTGGCTCTGGTACTGAGTCTTATGATGGCTAAAAGCTGCTTTTTTACATAAACAAATTCCAATTTAGGTGGAGAGACAATTTACAGAATGTTTTTTTTTAAATTGTTTACAGACAATTTAAAGAATGTTTAATCTAAAATTGTTGTGTATAATTTATGAAAGAATATGAGGTCAAAAACATCCAGTATTTTTCATGAAGACAAAACATCAAAAATAACATTTCCTACCAATGATATTCATATAACACGCACCCCTGTACTTTCTAATACTCCAAATTACCATGCCTAAAAGGTTGTTTGCTTTCATAAATTTAAATGTTGTTTTTTTTGCAGCTGTTAATCATTCCGTATCATTTACTGATAAAATTTGACTCTCAAATTCCTTTCTTGACTTTATCTATGTTGCTATCGTGATGTTATCTTTGTTCCTCGACTCTCTACCTTCCTGTATCATATGACTTAATGTGTTTAGACAACTGGACTATTATCAGCCTGGGTATTCAGCTCTTCTAGTTCAGAATGACCTGAGTGTTAATGTCCTGTGTTAGTACCCAAATTAATCCCTTTTTTAAACACTTTTATTCTTTATTCACTTGTGTGTAAGGTACAATTTTTTTTTTAAACCCTTTTCTGACTTTCCTAAAGACCTAAAATTTTTATGGATTATGTATTAAAGCGCTCTTCATAACAATGGAAGTTATTAATATTATTATTTTTAATTACTGTTATTGAGATATTCCCACTGTTATTAATATAAGGGAGTATATTTTTCTCTATTGTTAATAATAATTATAATTTGATTAAAATTAAAAATTTAAACTTTCCGTAGTATGAATACTACCAAAAACTTAACAATTAAATTCCTTACCACGTTCCCAGAACGTGGTGCTGGTCGGGTCAATGGGGCGGACCACGTTCCTGGAACGTGCTCTCCCTACACTTCTGCCTTATTTCTAATACTTAGTCTCACCGTTCAGATTCTTTTATCTAGTTAGCCCTCTAGAACACATCTCTACAGTTCTACCCCACTTTTCCGCTCTCGCCTAGCTTTTTCCGTTCTTTAATTATTGAAGCCTATATATATCTCACAGCCCCCTCTCTCAGTCATACAATTAGTCACTCGCCGTGAACGTGTTAAATACAATAGGTTTTGCATTTAAGACCTTCTAATTTGTCAATGAAAACTTTAATTCTTTTTAGACCTTCTACAAATAAATAGTTATAATTTTTTAAACTCCTTTAGAGTTTATGGCCAAAAATAAATTAAATGTAATAATTTATCTGTTAAACTGATTTATTAAAATTATCCCTTGAACCTAAATAATATCCTTAAGTAACAATATCCCATGAAAGTCTATTATAACCATAAATTATTCTATTAAAATGATAACAAATAGCATTCTGTATCTGATACCTGCATAGAGCTGCCTAATTATGTCTGAACCATTGCCAACAAATCACCATCTTAAAAATAAAAATCTATCCCATAGAATGCTCAATAAATAATTGTAAAATTCTTTAATTATGTAATTGTGTTTCCTTATTGAATTACACTGAGCTCCCAATTTTAAATAACTAGTTGATTATTTCAAAACTTATTCATTTAATCAGTTTGGAGAACTTGTTGAGTTATTTTGTTATAAGTCTAATTTTAGTAAGGATGCTTTATCGTAGTCATTCACTAGAAAAAATAAAATCACTGGGGTCTTTAGCATCCCTTTGCTTGCTTTACATCACTGGGGTCTTTTACATTCCTCTGCTTTCTTAACATTACTGGGTATTTTACATTCCTCTGCTTTCTTAACATCACTGGTTTCTTTTACATCCCTCTGCTTTCTTAACATTACTGGTTTCTTTTACATCCCTCTGCTTTCTTAACATCACTGGGTTTTTTTACATCCCTCTGCTTTCTTAACATCACTGGTTTCTTTTACATCCCTCTGCTTTTTTAACATCACTGGTTTCTTTTTCATTCTTCTGCTTTTTTAACATCCCTGGTTTCTTTTTCATTCTTCTGCTTTCTTAACATCACTGGTTTCTTTTACATCCCTCTGCTTTCTTAACATCACTGGGAACTTTTACATCCCCTCTGCTTTCTTAACATCACTGGGGTCTTTTATAGCCCTCTGCTTTCTTGATGTCACTGAATAGAGTACTATTTTCGTTAATTCAACGATTATGTTTTAAGTGAACAAGTTATCCATAAGGATAGTATTTATCAAGTTTGCTTGTCACCCAGGAGATTCCCGGACTCTGGCAACCCACCCTCTCTAAAAATGGGTAGCAATAGCCAACTCAAGTACTTCAGGAATAGGAGGGTTGATGGAGGTCTTCTTAATGTATACAAAGAAACAGTCTCTCAATTTAAAATAATACTTGTTTATTTATCTAAGCAGCTTTTGGCTTTTATAAAGCCTTTATCAGTGCCAATTATGGAAGTACTAGAGTTACATTATAAAATATTATTACTCACCCAACACCCAATTGAAATTTGATAAATGAACAAGTATTATTTCACGAGAAGAGACAGTTTCTTTGTATTAATTTACTCAAGTATTGTAATAGCAGGTTTATACAGCCATAGAGAATTATTGAGCAATGCTGCTGAGCCATAGAGTTAGTTACAGGTATTGTGTGTTCTTAGGCTCTTGAGCTCGTTAGCTCATCCGCCCGGCTCAGTAGTAGAGCTTTAGAAATCCAAAGGCCGGGGCTCAAATCTCAGCTGTGGAAATATTTCCCATTTAGTCTCTCTCCTGTTGCCACTATAACAAATTTGATTCTGTGTTCATATTTATTTCAGTTTCACTGTATGAAGTCAATCTCAGAGGTTTCAGAGACAGTATTGAAAAATTAAAGACATTCTGAAGGCTTTTGTAGCATCAAAATTAACATTTTAATGCAGATTGTATTTGACGGATCTTTTTTTTGGATACTATTGCTCTGCTATCATATTTTTAAGTTTTAATTAAGTTCACATTGGAAGTGTGAAGATGGTTCTGTTAATTTGGTCTCAGTTATCAGTCCAGTGGTTCAGCCTGCTCTTAGTAGCCCCAAAACTAATATTTAAATTGTTCATGTTAATTGCAGATTAGGGTTCCCCCTAGTACACTCACAATAGAAATTAGTTTTATTGTCACAGATTATTAAAACTATCTTACTTAATACCAACTGTCAGCATCTCATAATCTACATATCTCCCTTTCCCTTCCTAGGGTTGGCTTTGATGAAGTCTGATGATGAGGATTCCTCTGGAGCTCACAATAGGATTGTGACTGGGCTTTATACAGCACTGTACTGTACTTCTTCATATCTTTCACCCATACCTTCTCTTCTCCGTTCATGCAGTTGCCTAGCTCCATGCTGTGTGACCATATCCCACCAGTGTCCTCCACCGATTCTTTCCCTCCTACCTTCTTCCAATTTTGCTACTGAGTAACCAGACTTTTTTTCTCTGCGTTGGCACTACATTTGAAAAAGTATTAATTTATTCCCTAAATTAGTCTTTATCAAACCTTGTAGGTTTATTATTGGAATATTAGTTAGTATCAATCTAGAGTTAATAAAGCTAACTGATAAATTACTCTTGTTTTAATAGTTACATCAGGGTCTTTACTCTTAACTTTAAATTCGTTCTTAACTTTAAGTGCCGCATGTAATTCATTTATCACTAGCCATTATGCCCGTGATAACGGGCAGAATAAAATATGATCAAAAAATTTAAATACATAGATATTATACTGTTTAAATAGAAAGTTTAAGGCCGGAAGTTTCAATCTGGTTTGGTAGCTCATTGGTAGTGATCCCGCTTCATACGCTGGAGGTCACTTGTTCAATCCCAGCTTATGGCGCACCAATTTTTAACGTTATAAATCATTTAGAGGTGAGTCGTCGCCGACGGGACTCTACTCGATTATATAAAAGATATTTTGTTTATTTTTTTTTTTTTTTTGTTTTATTTGTTCTTGTAAAAAATCCCCACTGAATAACTAACGGAGAGTTTTATATGTTGATGCAGATAGTGAGAGTACGATAGCTCATGAAGCAACTCTAGTCCTAAGTGCGGGTTACTTCGCATACGACATGGTGTGGTGTCTGACTCATGACACCGAGCCTCCCATCATGCTTGTACACCATGCTGCCTCCCTAGCAGCCATGTTGGTCATCCTTCTCTCAGGCACCTCCGGAGCTGTGGCAGTCACAGGCAAGTACATCCAATTGTCAATTGTCTATATATTTACACAATTACTGTCTTTTTGTTGTTTGTTTGCTTAACTCAAGAGCCTCTAATTCTGTCAAATTTTAGTACTTTAACATTTTCTATTTTTTAATTTAAATTTACCCTTTTTTATACTAAGATAGAACATGAAAAAAGTGTGGTAATGAAAAAAGGGTTGTGTATTTGAAAAGTTTGATCTTTCCACTTCCTAAATAATAAAAAAACGATAGGAGCTTATAACTAGAGTTCGGATTTTGCATATTTGCATATATTTTTTTTTATTGCCCCAAGTGATTTTTCTTTACGAATTATGATGTTTGGAATGCACTAGGCCACTTTAAATTCAAATTTAAAATTGCATATTTCGGGCATTATGGCATATAATTGCATATTTCCGGCATAAGTGCATATTTTCGCATAAATATTCTACTTTTTGATAGAAATTTCCACTAAGGTGCATATTTTATATTATGTTTCTAGGCAAACATATATATTATCTAGTTACCAAAACCTTTTGAGGATTAAAAGTCATTTACTGTGTAACTGTGCACGTGCCCTCTGTCCTGTCAAAAGCTTCTGCCAGGACAGGGGGTTTACCAGTCTCTACTGGTTGATACCCTAAGAAGGCTTGTTTTCTTGTTTTTCAACTTAATCCTGGACAAAGCTACCGCTGACGATTTATAGAGTGCTGCCCTTATTATCGGATTAAAATTCTTCGTTAACCAAACGAATGCACAACACATGCATTATAGTATTACATTAAGGTCATAGAGGGCTTCGAACATTCGGCAAATTTGGCCATGCCAAAAGCAAAGAGGGCCCTTAACAACCTCAAAGTCACTCAGAGATTGGCATTTATTAAAGCTCATTCCAGGGACCTTCCAAATATAATTCAAAAACTTCGTCCGATTGGGGAAAGAATTAGACAAAAAATTGACGCAGTTCTCCACCGTAAGTAGGGCTTGAACACTGTGGAGAACGTCACCCGAATCCTGGAAGGGGCGGAAATGTAGAGACGAAATAGAAAATCTGACCCCAGCTGACGTCGCTGTCCTAAAATATGTTCTAGTTGTGTTGTGCGACGTTGAGAGAACGTTTTCACGTTTAATAATTGCAAGATAAAAATAACTTTTTATATACTACGTTTTTAAATTTTCTTAAACCGTGCCATCGATATATTTGAAATAATATAATCGATATATTTCCTGTTTTGCTGTCATTTAATGTTTATCTCTTTATTTATAAAAATCTTAAATTTGAAACCTGTCAAAATGAAGATTGTAAATATTATGGGATATGACAAAACAAATAAAATAACTTGCGGATTTTTTCCAAACTAACTTTTCATTCAGCAAATTTGCTGAAAACGAATTAAATTCTGCTGAAAAATGACTAAAAGTATTAAAATAATGCTTCGTCATCGTGTTCTGAAAGTTTCACATGTCTAGCCACTCGGGATGTTAGTTAAAATTCGATTGCAAGATTTTTACCGGACAAACAAACAAGAAACCAAGTTAATAAAAACGTAGTAAAAATGGTTCTTTCTGACCGCAGACAAAATTTTAAGATTACAAATTTAGAGGAAGCCTTAGTAGTTCAGATAAATTTTCGTATTGTTTCCTAAATTTAAATAATTTATTAAAAATTAATTGTAAAATATTGGTAAATTTTATTATTTTTTAAAAAATATAGTCAATGACTCTATTTTTGGTGGTTATTCTTGTGTATTCCACTGCCTAATCTTTAAATGCCAGGTTTTTGAGTATTTTAAACCCTCTAAATGCACTTTACTTAGCACTATTCAATATTTAAAGCTGCCTATTGGAGTTTATATCTTAAGAATAAATGCATATTTAAGTGCATATATTTGGGATACGTGCATATTTAAGTGCATATATTTGGGATACGTGCATATTTTAGTGCATATATTTGGGATACGTGCATATTTTAGTGCATATATTTTTGGGAAAAGTTGCATATATTATGTGCATATTTCGCAATTTTCAAATGCATATATTGAGGTTTTTAAGTGCATATTGATCCGAACTCTACTTATAACTATTAAAAAAATATATATATTTTATAAATAATCTCAAGTGGACTGTATTTATAAAGAGAAAGGGATTGAAATAATAAAAAAGAATGGCAGGTTTCCACACAATATATTTTATTCTAATAAAAAAAAGAATAATTATGAAAGTTGGTTTAAAATCAATGACAAGAATTTAATAGTAAGGGAGGATTAAAAGGGGAAATGTGGGAATTCGGTTGAAGGTACCTGTTTTAGAAAAGATATGTGGACGTAAAATATGTTGCATGTGTGTTACCAAGAATCTCTGCTTAGGGTCTGGGAGACTTCAAATCGGCAGGATATCACGATAACCGGCAGAAGTCTTTTTGGGAGTCAGAGAGCTGATTACCCAGTTGGCAGATCACTTATGTTTCGGTAGACCAATGCTAGCTAAGATTTTAAGTTATTCAAGTTTCACTAAGTTCAGAGTGAACGATGAAGACAGACTGCTGTAAGTAAAGGAAGTTGAGGAAGGGTTAAGAAGCAAAGGAAGATAGAGGAGTCTAACATAATTACGTGTTAACATAATTAGGTTAAATTGAAGAATGAAAGAATTACTGGGACTCAATGCACCATAAATTAGATGTACTTAGAAAATCTGTCATTACCTTCTCTATACAACTCTCTATAAACCAATTTACATTATAATGAATTAAAAATTAATTGAGAATTAAAATTAAAGGTAAATTTTACTAAAATGCCTAACCATAATGTATTTTCTCTGACTGGCTTTTTTACATTAAAAATGATTGATTGAGGGGTTGTTTAATGCCAGATATTTGGTGCCATAACGAAGCTCTTGGTTTCCCCTTGGTGTGTGCCACTTAATATTGCGGCATGATGTTATGTAACATGTTTGTTTAAGTAATGTTGATTTAGAATCTAGATCAATGTCTCTGTATCTTCACTATTGAATTGCTCTAATTGACAGCTCAGTCTTATTAAAGAGCTTGGGATGTCTCGTAGAGAAGTGGAGGGGGGTTGACAGTCTCAATAAATTACCATCAAGAGCAAAGTGAACCCTTGTACCAGCTTCTCTCGGCAGAATTAGTACTGCACAAAGCATTACCAACAGTTGTGGTTAACAAATTGAAACTGGACTAAGTAAAAAAGTTTTACTAGATTCAGCAACAAAGATCTGCAAAATATAAGTTAATTATATGTCTTTAGTCCAGTTAAATTAGGCAAAAAAAATGGTGTTTCTTCAGAATAATTTTAAGCCACGATTTTTTTTTTCACTGAGAGCTTTGTTATGTGATTGCAAATAATACCTGAAAAGTCCCCAACTTTTTTATGTACGCTTCCCTCTTTTTTGGGTGTGGGGGGGGGTGGAGGGGGGTAAAATTTTGAAGGACTTTAACTCAGCTACCTAAGCAAGTGGGGTATCATTTCATATGCATTTTTTTACGCTGAATCGATTAAAACAATAATCAAGTCGATTCGACCTATAGTTTGGAAGATATAAGGGGTTTTATGTTTAAAAAACTCAAATATTTTAATGCACACGTCCTAGGGTTATCACAAGAAATTAATTTTCGATTTTTTCCCCAGGGACCTTCCTAAAAGTTGCCAATTGGCTAAAAAAAATAGTATTGATAAAGTTTTATCTCAAAATGACAATGTTAACTGTGCCTAATGCAGGTTGAAATTAAGCAAAAAACTACGATTTTTAGGGAAAAAAAATCACCGTTTTCTCTTCATAAAATGAAACCTAATCATCCTAGAAACCTGATTCTTGTCTTATTTTATAGAAAATTTTTTTGCCTTCAAGTTTTATTCTCACCACTTTTTTGCTAAAACTTATAGATTTACCATAATTTAGTGGTGTTTACCATTTTTCATGTCATGTTATGTTTAAATCGCAGTTTTTTGCTAAATTTCAACCTACATTCTTGAACTGTAACATTAGTAATGCTTGTTGGGTAGTTACTTGTTAAATCGTCATTTGACAGTTGGTTATTAAAAAGTTAAAAGTGTTAAAATAAATAACATTTTAAAAGGTTAATATATACAATAGAAATATAAATTAATGCTATGCCTTGGCGAAGTAGAAGTGGTGGTATGAAAGGTTAATGAGGTGATGGCTGAAAAATGTGGTCCTTTACTTGGTGTGGTAGCTACTGTGTGGCAACATTATCAATATAGTGAGTCCCCTTCAGTATAGGCAAGATTGTACCTTGGGTAGGTACAAGGTGGCAAGAATGACTGTTCTATGTTATAGTTTCTTAAAAGGAAACTATCCTGAAAATACTAATCAAATTAAGGGGCTGGGATACTGGTAGGTTGAATGGAATAAATCAATTATACTCTTCTTACAATTAGAATTGTTTTTTGACAGCACGGGAAAATAGACAAGAAGCCGATGAGAGTGCTGGATTTTTAATTTTTAAGCAAATAAAAATGTCTCTAGTGGAGGGGCGCGGACCTAAGGGTAACCGTTCGAAGAGGCTTTATAACATCCCCCGCTTGAATTAACTTTTATATATTCACTTCTATGTTATTAAATATAATGCACTATATATTACACTAGTTTTGAATTTTGTTTGTAACTACCCATCATTTCAATTTGTTAAGTTATTCTGACAAAGTAAGACTCAAACAGATAATTTTAAAATTCAGCTATACATAAATACAAAAGGACAATATTTCCATGTTATATACTAGGGTTTATTGTTTATTTACCGAAAAATAATAACTACTACTTTTTGACACTGTACATTAATTCAAAAATTGATAGATTAAAATGTAAACCTCAACTGAATTAACAAAGGCTTTTACACTTTCTTTCATTACAATTCAACATCTGTTAGGTCATCTAAGTAGTTTTAAGCCTACACTTTTCATAAAGTTTTATTTCTGAAATTAAATTTCATGATTCTATAAAGAAAATTAACTCTTACATTAAATTTTAAAACATATTCGTAAATAAGAAGTGAAAATCTAAGTGGCCAAATCAGGTAAAAAGATCGCGATTTGTTGAAGTAGTGAAATAATCTTATTTTGTTGACAAACAAGTTATGCTCTCCTACAGGCCTAGTGGCTTTATTTCTTCCACCACATAGGTTGGTCAACCTGAGTGTCAAAAAAACAATTCTAAATGTAAGAAGAGTATAGCTAGCGGAGCCTACCAGTTCCCTAAATGTAAAAAAAAAATAAATAAATAAATAAAATGATGGCACATTCTTAAAAACTAAATTAACAATTTCTTTGTTAAGGCTTGGGTAGCCTGGAAGTTACGAACCCGCTACTGCAGGCGAGATGGTTCCTGAAGTCTTCAGGGTACAACAACACACCGGTGCACTCTATGGTGGAGCTCAGCTTCGTCTTGCTATTCTTCGTCATGAGAGTGATGTTCGGCACCAAGCTGTTAGTGTCCATCGTGGGAGCGCCCGGTGTGGGTTACGTAGTACAAGCCTCGACGGTAGCTCTCTACGGCATATCCGTTATATTCATGTTGTACATAGCCAGGTTCGTCTTCTGGAAGTACGTCCTCGGCATTCGCACTCAGTGCTGTGATTTCACCTGTAGTCAAGTAGACCACATACCGCATGTTCCCAAACCCAAGAAAGACAAGTTCTCTGATTGAACTTTTCCAGACGTTGTTTTTCGTATAAACAAAATTTTGTTTTCCGACTTTTTCTTCCGAGGAAACATCGCACATACCTGTAAAGAAAGAAACTAAAGTGTCCCCCCCCCCCCCATCACTGTATATAAACACATATGTGTAGGCCTCTTCTTATAGAACAACAAATTAAGTTTAGTGTATAGTTTTATCTTTATTTAAAAAAAAGAAATAAAGTTTCTTCTGTTTTTTTTTTTTTCTTTTGTTTTTTTTTATGGTTGAAGTGGACGTGTGTTGTTTGCCTGACTTATTGTTTGTAGCACCAAAATGTAAAAATATTGGTTTCTAAAATGTAGAAACATCACAGCCTTCGAGATCATTTCACACCAATTTTTTTTTAATTACGTTACACTTTTATTTATATATATTTTTATTTGGAAGTAGGAATTGGTGGACATGATATAAAATATCAATGTAAATAAGTATTTTTTTGAATGCCTTATTTTATAAGTAAAAAAAAAAAAAGAAATTATACTTCCATTCAATTTCATTTATTCTGACGAAAATTTTAAATTTAAGATAGATAATTAAGAGGGTCAGTGCATCTTAGAGTTGGCATTCTATTTGGAACTTAAGTCCTATATTATCCAGGTTCAATTCCTAGATGTACAGCGTTTTTCACACTAATTGTATTATTAATTGATGGGGCTGATCTTCGTCCTGTACTGACCTAATGTTTTCTACTAGGCCGTAAAGAAAGAATGGGAAGACAAAACTAATTAATTGATAATTAGGTGAGAATTTTTGAATGAAGTGGATGTAGCAAAAGCCACCTCCTAGCCAGTGGTCAAAATATGTGATAGTGTAAGCTTCTCCTACTCTATATAATAGGTTTGTTTCAACCACATCTCAAACTAGTTCCAAACTGTACAATGCAGGTGCATTAGCCAAAAACGTTCAAATGTGGTCCGATGTGCATGCGTTGGACAGTTTCAAACCAGTTTGAAGTGTGGTTGGAACAAACCTAAAAATTAAATTTGGTTTTCCCAGGATATGAAGTTGGTTGAAAACTCAAAAATGTATATTAATTTAGGTATAATAAAAACTATTATGTAATTATGAAACTTAATAATGTAAAAAAAAAGAAAAAATGAAATTATTTTTGTTGTAAGATAGGAATCTGCCAAAAATAAAGAAGTTACATGAAAGAAAGTGAGATAATTTTTTGTTAAGAAATCTAAACTGTAATAAAAATCATGAGTTCAATACCCAGAGAAGTCAGGTATTTCTATACTTCTTACTTTA
Source organism: Gerris buenoi (assembly GCA_001010745.2). NCBI lineage: Eukaryota > Metazoa > Arthropoda > Insecta > Hemiptera > Gerridae > Gerris > Gerris buenoi. The sequence goes on from KZ652573.1 coordinate 75,219, forward strand.
AAGCAAAATGTAGCTTTTTTAAAAATATTCTTCCATCAGGCAGTTAAAGAAAATACTGGTGTATCCTAAACCCTTATATCTTGAATTGTATCTAGAAAAACAAACAAAGTAGAATTAAGTAAATTTTGTGTTATAAATGTTTTACCATTGTCAATTGTTCTTTTTTTTAACATTATATTTTTATTCAGTGGAACCTCGATTTCTTCAAAACTTAGACTCTCCAAATTATTGGTTAGTTGAAATAATCTCCATTTTAGTAATTTGAGATTGTTAATAATCTTGCCATGATAACTCGAAAATTACTTAGCTCGAATTAAAAACATTTTCCGTTGTATTCGAGTTATTGAGGTTCCACTGTATTTTGATAGTAAGTATTATTATCTTATTAGATCGAACAATTTGAAGAAATTAAAATTATCTTGTAATTTTACGTATAAGTTTCTGTTTTCCGTTACTGTATTTTGTTTACCGATATTAAGTTTTTGTTTGTTTAAATGTCTTCTTCCAGTTTTAATTAATATTATAGCGTTCATTTATAGTTTATGCAGAGTGAGTGTTGTTTTTGACTGTGCTGGAAAATTGGGGTGGGGAGCCAATGGGAGGTCAGGATTTTGAATTTTAGAAGGTCAGGCCAACTCGACAAACAAAAATGTCACTATTAGAGGTGTATGGCACTTTAGATAAACGCGTATTGGCTTTATTTTTTTCCTCACATAGGTTTGCCAACCTGAGTGTCAATTACCACTAACATTCTGCACAAATTGTAATAATCTTCTCTCTTCCTGGAGTCTTCTTTAAAAACTTGTACACTATATTTCTGTTATTTATTTTGTAAAATTATTTATTTTTGTTATGAAAAAAACAATTGTGTTAATTTTCTCCAGATCAAAACAGTTTTTACATTGATTTTTTTGTTTTTGTTATTATAAATAAATGTTTATTGTGTTTGTCTGCTAAAATATCTTTTTTTAATATATTATTCATGTATATTTTCTGGATAAAATTAAGTGTGGCTTATATAAGCTATTCTATATATCAACTGCTTTGACAATCTAGACATTAATAAGAAGAAATAAACTTTAAAAAAATTGAAATTTATCAATTAATTAATATTTACTAGCTTCCCGTCAGGCCTAGATTTACCAATGGGCAAACTGGGCATTTGCCCAGAGCACACGCCAGCTTTAGAGGAGCACCAAAATCTAAAAAGTGAAGAAAGGAAGCGGAAAATTAAAATAGTCGACTTTTATTGCTCTTCGGATCTTTAGGCTATTGAAAACTGCCCCCTCGGCCAGGCTAAAAATTTAGGGCCTCTTTACCCAGAGTGCTGAGTACCTCTAATCAAGGCCTGCTTCCTGCCAGTACCTGGAAAATGAGATATCTCTTAAATAACTTAAGATGATTTTCAGAATTTAAAATTTATAGACCCTTCTTCTCTAGAATTTAATCGTTTAAATTTAAAAAGATAGTGTCAGATATTCTACTTAAAGGAGTTCTCATATTTGTGATTCTGTCTATCTTTCATTCAGTGAATAATTTCCATCTGTGCAAAATTGACGTAAGAGGAAAAATAGTGATAATCTAATTAAAATTTGAAGAGAATGTGATTAGATTTCTACTTTAAAGGAAGGATTAAAGATTTAGTCTAAACTTGCATTCAATAAAACATTTCTTTTCCACTAGTGGAGGAAAAAGATTTAAGGGATAATTTAGTGTTTTCTACAATTATTAGTGTCAATTGGCAATACTGCTATTGCTAGGTCTAGTACCACATACTGGCGGGACTACTGTAGAAAAAATATTAGTCAGACTTTATACATATATGATAAAGCCAAATTAAATTTGGTGTGTAGGTAGTTCGCCGGAAGTCTTATTATAAATCTCTTGGTTATCCAGTGTTCCACATCACAAAGTATTTGAAGTTCAACCTTCTACTTCCACTTCTGGAAGCAATCTTGATGTTATTTCGAAGTTACAAGAAAATTAACTGAGAATATGCAGTTCTTATCTCAAAATATCAGATATTTACCGGAAAAATCCAAGAGATATATTTAATTTCTCTAAAGAAAAATAAAAGCCAATGTGATACAAAATGTAGTACGTACTAATGGCAAACTGTGATTCATAGCAATTTGCAAATTGCATCAATTTAGCAAATTTTTACCCTTTTTTGTTAAAAATAAAATAAAATAAAAGCTTCCTTCAGTCTATAAGATTAGAGTTGGCACAATCGAAGGCGGGAAACAACATATGTGGAGGTAGATTTGGGGTTATAAAAAGGGAAAATCGGTGTTGCCATGTTATATTTTTTTGTTGAACAAGGGTAGAGTAGAGCATTTTTTTTTCTGAAGTTGCATTCAAAATGGGGGACCAATAAAATCGTTTCCCTCAAAATTTTCCCGCCTTTTGATTGTGCCAACTCTAATCTTATAGACTGTAGTATTTATAACTTGGTTATATTTTAAATTACCTTTTTACTTTTCCTCACTACCTATAGTAGGAAAAGTAATGTTTTTATAATATGATCTTTTTATGTATTTCAAAACAGAAAAAAAATCTGATTTACTTAAATTAAATAATTGTATAAATTATTATGTTGTTTTAAATTGTTATTTTTATCATTATCAATTATAGTTTACTTTCTTTCTAACATGTTATAGGTAGAAGAGAAAGTATTGTATTTATTTGTCATTTTATTTCTTTTTTTTCCCCCTTACTGCACAAAATTGTATAGATGTAATTATTGGAGTTTATTTTAATCTTAAAGGGTAATGCACAATAATTGTGTTATTTATTTTTTATTTATTATGGTGGCAGTGATAAAATTATAGTTAAATTGTAGATGCAAATGATTATCTTAATAATAATGATTACCACTCATTTAATCAAATCACTTTTAAAAATTGATTACAATTAAAACTTAATTGTATGTCATAAAATTTTTGGTTTAAGATATGTATATTTTTTTTAATTAGTTCATTATTTAAGTTTTTTTTTTGTTTTTTTACTGTAGGTATATACATACATTAATCAAAGCGAGTCATCACTACATTTGTTAGAAACACATTTGCGGTTATTACATAGGAAATAAGGTGTCTAAATTTAGTAGAGATTTATTCCTGCAGCATACATATGCACCTTACATACTTACATCATTGGCGTGTGTGTTTTATTCTGGGGGGAGGAGGGAGGCACACTACCATATTACTAGTTGTACCAAATTTTGTCTTGAGGGGTCTAATACATTTCTAGGGGGTCTAAGCCTCCCTAAATCCTCCTAGCTGCACCAATGAGCAACAGAGGGCTTTTTTATCGTGTTTCCCCCTTCCTCTTAATATGTAAAAATGACACTAATTTGCATTTCCCCCTAGGCATAGGGTGTCATTAATTTCAAACTTAATTAATTGTATGTTGTATTGATAATTACATCTATGAATAAAATATATTTTTGTACCTCAGCGGTAAATTATTGCAAGTCCAATTTTATTTTTTTTAAATTGACTTCTTGTGTTATGTACTGCATTACACACAGATAATTGTGATAAAAACATTATAACTCTTTTGTTGATAAATAAAAAGATAATCATTGTAAAAAAGTGTGCTCAATTTTTTTGTTTTTAGCAAGTAGATAATAGGTCTTCTGTAATTGCTAACGAGTGACTTATTTTAATTCACATCTGAGGTACAGATATGAAAACGTAGATTATTCATATTCGCTTATTTATTGTATCTGTTTTGTTTCAGTTTAAAATTTGCTTTATTCATTGTTTAGAGAAATTTATTCTATTTGTAGATTATTAAAAAATAATACAGTGCTTCCATTTTAAGCTCTCTTGAAATTAATAATCCGTGCAATTACATATTTTAATATCTGTAGTTTCTTTGATGCTATTGTTTGGCAAAGAGAGTCGAAGGGTATTTTTGTCTTCTTGCTGTTTCTCACATTTTCTTTCCATTAGATCAACGGCTTTTATAAAGATCATCTCACAGTGTATCTTACATTCTATAACAGTTACAGATTTAAATTTAATCTTCTTTGATTTTGTGGAATTTATTCATAGTGAATAAAAATCAGTGTAAAATTGATCAATTTATAGTAGCGCGGTCACATCTAATTAAAAACAGCCATTTGTATTTTTTTATTTTCCATTTCCCCATATTCGAAGTGCGAAACTCCATTTTGATGGGGTGAGAAAATTCCAGTGCTTTCAGCATAAGAGGAAGGGTTAACCCATTGAATGCGTGATCCAATTCATGAACCTACCTTAATGACTGTATAAATTTAAACGATTTTAAAAGTTAATTTAAATATAAATAAAAAAATATAAAAAAAATTGTTTGGATCCACTGTGGATACAAACGTTAGCGGGCCTGACGGAGCCTTGCATGATGGTTCTACTCGAGGCACAGAGACTAGAGCTACTGAGGGCTGAAAGGGAGGGCTTGGATCTACTGTGGATTTGAAGTGGCTGAACTCCATATGTGGTTACGTTCTAAAAAGTTTTTTAAGTGAAACTATCTTCCCAAAGTCAATAGTCTTTTCATCTTGACCATTTATTATGTGGCTCACTATTGATCACACCATATTTGCTTCAGTGGTAATGTGGCGTTTGAAGTGTCAGAACTCCATGAAATGAATCTAGATTGAGGACAAGGGTTCAATTCCATGCCCAGGCACTTTGATTTATGTGGCACAAATTCTTTGCTTCAGTGATATATTAGTGTTTGAAATGGCTGAACTCCTTAAGTGGTTTGGTTCCAACAAGTTGTTTTTCCTTCCTGTTCTACCATCATTATAGTGTTGTAAGTCACTTGAATCAATTCCTGTCACTTCAAACAGAGCATAAAGCAGAATAAAAAAAAAAACTTCTTTCATTCACTTCTATGAGTTTGGGTGTGAGTTAATCTGAGTATATCCCACATAATAGTGATCATAGTTGTCACGTGGTTATAGCAATCTCAACTTGACATTTAAAAAAATGGTTAAATGTTGATCAAATATAAATATGTACCAATACCTATGCCTTTACGTTTTGTAAATCTGACAGCTCAGATTGACCAACCTATGTGAGGGTAAAACATAAAGCCACTAGGTTATCTTAAGGTTATCCAGATGATATTTTTGTTTGCTTAGTTAGACCAACCAACTACCCGCCAAAATCTCAAGCTCTCATTGGCTCCCCTCCCTTTTTTCAATTTTCCCGCTCTGTCAGAGTAACAACGTCTATTGGTATAACTATAATGATGGTTCAATCCCTAAAGTCATGAGACATGATTAGTTTAGATACACATTGAGTTAATATTTAACCCAGTTTAATAATAAATTAACCCAGGTTTCTTCATTGGACCTTCAAAATGTCTTCAATCCCCTGTGAATAGATAAAAAAAAGGCTTTAGGAAACCCTTATCTTGCTATCACTAAAAAAAAAAACATCGTTTTTGTTCCAACTGTACTCTCATTGGAAAGATCATTTGTAAATTTAAAGAAGTTCTTCACTTTTTAAATATATTAACATTTATATAATATACTCGTATTATATTGCACCTGTGAATTCAAGTTAACAGTTTAAGAAAATTTATTTTATTTATTTATTTACACTATTTCAATCTCTATTTCCACTCCTTTTCAGTAATTAAAAATGGTGTATAATATCCACGGTTGATTGAAAAGTATCAATGGTATAAAGTGGGCGTAAAAGTTGAAACTTTTGTTTTCTATTCTATCCTTAAGATTTGATTAAACTATTAAAATTATCTCTCTTCTTTAAAGACCTCATTATACTATAAGAATAAAATGATCAAAACTAATTTATATAATAAGTTATATTTTAATTTTTTAAAAAAATCACTTTACATTATTATCATTATAGATTTGTTGATCATTATTTATGTTTTGAATTATTTTATTCATTTATTTTTATCGGGAACAAAATAATTAACATTTAATTTTTTACGGCATTCCATTGAGATTCAGATAAATTTCTGTTGAGAATTAATGATTAATTGAAATTTTTTTTAGGGAAATAAAATAATTTTGTTTTACATTTTTATTTACTTTTTTAAGTCCTTGCCATATTTTGCTTTTGGAATGGGTCAATATCTATGTTGGGTATTTTAATTGCAGTCCATTGAGTTGTAACATTCTAATCAACTCCTGAATTTGTAAAACGTTGAGATTAACACCTTTCTATTTAATTTTTTTGTTTTTATACTGATGGATGGCTCAAGGCTCGACCACTCTTTGAGGTTAAAAAAACCATTAAAATGAAAATTTTATTGGTTCTAAGCAAGATATCAAAAATCTAATCACAGGCTTCATTCCTAATTTTAATTCTGCACAATTTTTGAGCGCTATTTCAACTTCCTATGATAAATAGTACAGGCGCCATTTTAATACAACGATAAAACTCGTATTAAAATGGCACCTGTACTATTTATCATAGGAAGTTGAAATAGGGCTCAAAATGTGCAGATTAAAATTGGGAATGAAGCCTGTACTTAGATTTTTTATATCTTGCCTAGAAGTAGTATAATTCTAATTTAACTGTTTTTCCTAACCTCAAAGAGCGGTAGAGCCTTAAGGTGTAATAAATACAAAATAATTTTCTTTTTTCTGTCATAAAAAACAAAAAATTAAAAACTCCTGAATTTGTTTTAGGAGTCAGTCCTACCTCGTCTTCCCATCTCTCATCTTATTTGTATATAATATTTATTATATTAAACCTTTATATGTAGAGTGTCTCCGGAGGAAATTTGCATGCTATTTGAGCTTATAGGAAATTTCAATTATGAATAACAAAGTTCCAATTACAAAAGTTGGGCCAAAAATAAATGTGGAAAAAGTTTTCCCACCCTTTTTTTCCTAAATTAGATCAAAAACTTCTTACTCTATTTAAATATTAATATACTCCAGAAAATTTTGTGACAAATATGATCAAAAACAGCTCAATAGGATGAAAACAAAAATTTTGACAATCTTTGAAAAAAAAAAAGTAAAGCCCACCAACTTCATCATCCAAAACTAATCAACTTAACCAAAAGCTAACTTAGAATTAAGCATGATAGTCTAGTAAATGTTGCGTCGAGTGATACTAAAAACAGTTCAATTGGATGAACACAGGAATATTGAGGATTTTTAAAAACATTTTCCTCTTCAAGAAAATCACTATTCTTGAGTTAGGTAATTAAGGAGAGGAGTTAGATGTATATGGGCTAATAATATTGATAATGGAATGAAATAGTTAAATTTTTCATTTCAATAAAACTTTTTCCCTCAAATCATTTGTATTTTTGTAATATCCTTTTCCCCACTAGCTACCACTAGAATAGTAATTGTCCTGAATAGGAATAGTTTGAAAAATCCTCAAAATTCCTGTATTTGTCCAATTTAGCTGTTTTTAGTATCATTGGAACCCAAAATTCACTGGTTTATCATTCTTATTTCTAAGTTGTTTTTGTTGAGTTGGTTGCATTTGGATGATGGAGTTGTTATATTATAATTAATTTGAGAAAAAGTTCAGCGAACCGTGATTCTTCACTCTAGCCCTGCAAAGAAGTAAGTGATTGTAGACATCAGTTTGTTATTAAATTTCCTATAAGCTTGGAAATTTGAAATTCCGTACTACATAATACTATTTCTTCGGGACGCACCCTTTTTTTCCCATGCAGGGTGAATAAATTGTAAATTTGATTTAAATAAACCAGATCCCATTCAAGCATCTAAATTTCCCCTTCCTCTATCTTGCTCTTCCTTAGAAAATCATTTAATATTAATTAAATTAAAAATGTAAAAAATAATAAAACTCCTGTGATAGGAATGCAACCTATAAAGTATAGTTTGTACGTCCTAAACTATGTATCTGAAATTTGTTTACTCGATATGCCAAATATCACTTATTGAATTAAGTGTTAAATTGCGTGTAAAAAAATATATATGTATATTAAATCATGTTTAAATAAAAAAAAAAGTTAAATTTAATCTAAATATTTAAGCATGTAATAAAAATAGTAAATGATTGTTAACAAAAATTATTTTTTAGTTCAAAAAAACCAAATTTAATACTGACTTCCAATTTTGATAAAAATGTTTTCAACCCAAATAATTATTTTAAATTATAATGTAAAAACTATTATAAATTACTAATAAGTATTAGAAACTGTAATTTTTAATATTGTGTAGTAAATAAAATAAATCAAAATATAAGTTACATTTGAGCTTTATGATAACATTCGATGGTGTCCAATAGTCATCTCATCTAAAACTTAAGTTCTTAGGAGACACAAAAAACTAATTTTCTTGGTTCCTCATCTATTTTTTATGAAACATTTTTAGATAATTTTTTAATTTGAAAAAAAAAAGAAAAGTGTGAATGTTAAAATACCTATTATGCAAGCTTTCGCTGCTTAAATCTACTATTATAAGTATTTACTCTGTCAAGTATGAGATCACACTTAAAACTTTAAAAAAAAAAATGTTAGTTTTTGTGACAACACGAGTGTTATGTGGGCTAATAAAGAATTTTTACCTGAAAATTTTAATTAAAGTGTTTCAAAAACATAAAATTTGAGGATACCAGGTTACAAGGAATCACCATCGATGTAGAATCACAACTATATTTAAAGAATTTGATTATAAATTGATTAGAAGTGTTATTAGTGGGATAACTTCTAATCACCGTCTGCATTAACAAAAGGATAAATTGTGTTGATCATAGTAAACCTATCTATAGTAAGTTCATTTTTAATTAAAATTGATTTAACATGCTCTAGACTTGTCTAATAAGATACTTCTCTAGACTAATATAGACATTGGTTCGGTATTCACGTAGCATTGTGAAATGGATAGCTGCTAAGGTTAAGTGGCGTCTTCTGGATTTGGATGACAGAGTCTACAAGCCTTCCCTAAACAGTCTAAACTTATATTTGTAAAAGCCATGTTGACATGATACTCATCCTGAGCACACCTTTAAAGGAATCCCTGTAATGTTGGAAACGTCAGGGTTCACAGTCTCCTTTGGAAGATCTAAATTTATTAAATCTGGCTACGGAAACCGTACTTATACTCGTTTACCTTACCCACCATAAATTGTTTGTGTAGATATTCTCTTGTTTTAATAGTTAATTCGTCTAAGGGATATTATCACCTTTATGTACAGAAGTGATTTTCCTTTGTCCCAAAGTTCTTTTTACTTAATATATCCCTTTGTCTTAAATAGTTATTTTGACAAAATAATTTTTGCTTCCGAGCTTACCGAAGGTAACGGAATCATTGTGTTCACTTTTGAGAACGAAAAACTTTTATGTCTCCGATTTAATAATTCCAAGACAGAAATCCGTTTCAGACATCAGAAAACAGTTTTGGTCTCGTGTCTGTCTGTTGGTCTGTGTGTCTGCGAATCTTGAAACGTCCGACGATAACTTGAGTAATTCTTGGCCGATTTTGATGAAATTTGGTATACATGTTCATTTTACTAATGCTCAGGACGAGTTCGTTGGACAGCATTATCCGTCCAAGCGTTCATGCGTAAGGCTCACGTAAACGTGAACTTCAAATTTAAAATTGAAAATTTAGGTCGGAGAAAAAATCAAACTTCATCTTTTCAATGAGACAAACATTTTTTTCAAATACAATTTTTTAGTAATACCAACAGCGACACCGCTATAAAATGTTAAAGACCGATAAAACTATTAATAAAGTTTAGACAATATCCAATATAACAATAATGTTAATGTTAATACAGCACTCAAGTACATGATTGGATGCGAGGAAGCTATGTGCCACACTAATTAGCAGTCTATTTAAAAATGGTTCAGTAAACAAATGTAAGCTAACAATTCTTCCACATTGCACCTTATTTAATTGGTTACATACCTAAATGTAACTATGATATAAAATCCTTTGTTGCAGTCCGTCAAAGGATTAATTGAAATGATTCATGCAAAATAATTCATGTTAATTGGACTAGACAGAAATATCTGTAATGCTTATCAAGATCCATTTTATATTTTAATATAGAAGATTATTTAACTCCTGATCACTGTGTGGAAAAGTGCCCTGCCTTCAACCACCAATGTTTCCTTGGGTTTTCTTATCAAATTTTCCTAATGTGATAAATCCTCTGTTCATCCAGTGATAAATCTACCTCTAGCTGCTAATCTTGCCTCCGGTCTGAACTCTCTATTATGCCTAGGTGTTTTCAACAAAACTGAGTTGCTTTCTTTCAAAGTCAAATTCCTCATTTTGACGATAACTTATTTGAATAAAATATTAAAATATGGACGCAGAGAAGTTTTATTATGATCACTAATAAATGAATATGTTTTCGACTTATATGGTTTAAATGTATGTGTCAAGAAATTAATTATTTTTCTAAGTCTTTTTTTTTTTTAGATTTTTTGGGAGGGGGGCTTGCTTGTTGAAAAAAATATAATGTATAAGTACACGCTTTGACAAAATTTGATAATGTAATTAGAGTTTAGAAGGTGGAGAAGATAAGGGTGGGCAAATTTATTGGTTATTTGATTAAAATTTAAATAAAAAAGAACATTACATAGAGCATATTTGTAATTTATTATAAATACAGTAGAACCTTGATAAGAAAGAAGTGTTCTCAAGGGGATTAAGGAAACAGTCTTGTTATTTATCGAGGTGCTCTTTTTATTGAGGGGACATTATGTATAGGGCAATCTCAAGGGGATTTGAAAATTGCACTTTTAATTGAGGTTGTTGTGTTATTGAGGGTCGTGTAAGCGAGGTTCTACTGTAAAAGCAGTGGAGTTACTTGAGGAATACTTATTTACTCTTTTGTCCCTTTGTATCCTCAATGGTGCCGAGGTTTGTAGAGAGCATGGCATCTTGAGGAATAAAGAAATGTTTTTCCACCAAAAGTAACTTCATTGTACAAAACTGGTTTTCAGCTGCTAGCAATCATTTTTAGGGACGATGGATAGTGGAGGAGAAATGGAAAAGAGTAACTGATACAGATTTCATCTTTTTTTCTTAACTTCTGTCCAATGCTTCCATGAATATTTGCTCAAACATTATATCAAGTTGTTGATTTTAAAAAAAGTCAATCATTATTTACCAAGTAAATGACTTATACTTCAAGTAAATTACTTATACTCAAATTTAATAAGAATAAAGAAAGAAATCCGCCATATCAGAAATAGTTTTATTGTATGATTCCTTTATTTCAGTGCCGAAGACTTAAATAAAAATGTAAAGTAGAGACCGTATCAGACAAAAATGAAAATCAGAATTTATTTCTCAACTCCTGTACTGACTTTTCATTCAGAGTAAATCTCCTCTAAGTTAAATCAGATTGAAACTTCTTTCTCATTCACTCTTCATCTCCTCTTACCAAGTTAAATAAAAATTAAACCTCTTCCTCAACTATTACTTCTACACTGACTGTTTCTATTTCATACTTTGTACTGGTAACATAGGCCCTGAAGATGATCACTAGTTGGAAGCTAGCTTAAGCTTAAGAAAGTTGCTAGCTTAAGCTTAAGGAAGTTGCTAGCTTAAGCTTAAGGAAGTTGCTAGCTTAAGCTTAAGGAAGTTAGCTTAAGCTTAAGGAAGTTGCTTTTGGTGGAGAAACCTATTTATATTTTGTTAATCATCTTAACTATTCATCGTTATAATTAATTAAATAAATTTGTCAGGTTTATTTTGATTTTATAGTACATTATAGATAATTTTCATCAAAGTTTTCTGTTAAAAGATCTAACTCTATTCGTGGTTCTCTTACCTTTAACTATGATTTTTTTGAGATAATTTTGTCTAAATGTTCTGAAAATAACTCTATTTTATCTAATGAAGTTCTAGATCTTGTGTTGGCGACCATGTTTCAATAGGTGTACATCCAGTGGCGGCGGTAAGGTATTGCCCCTCCCCCGCAAAATTTTAGTTGGGGCCCCTCTATTTCCCTTCCACAAGCCCCCAGGGGCCCCTAGATCCCCGGGGCCCCCCCGCTGCGGGCCCGTTATTGCCGCCACTGTGTACATCCCAACGTTTCACTCTCAATACTAAAAAGCATCTTAAGGGGTGTTCATGGTGATCTTAGTTTAGAAGTTCACTAACAACTAAGTTCATCAACTTAGGACACCATTGAACACACACCATTAACACTCTTGATGAAAATTCTGAAAAAGAGTTTCTTCAATTGATACTTAAGGAAATATACCGAGATGTGGTCACCTCCAGAAGCCTTTGATCTATTAACTTTGTATATCCTCATATAGCAAATAAGAAATGTAGGGTATTTTTAAGTATGAGGGTTACTAGATTTATAAAGAAGTTTTGTTCTGTAATATTTTAAAAATGCCAGATTTGAAGATGTTTTTTATTTGTCCTTCTCATTTCACTTTACTGCCTTCTTTACTCTTAAAATTATTTCTAAACAATAAAATAAACAAACAAACAAATAGTTTGTATGACGATTAATAAGATTATTATGAATGTGATTTGTATTATTTTATTTTTAAGACTCTGGAGAGTCGATGCACAATTCTGGTTAAAGCTTATGTAGACGTGTCTTCTAGTATGAATAAATGTTATTGGTGTGAAATTTTTATTAAAAAAAGAGAATATTGTTGTTTTGAAAAATACAAATTGATCCCAAATTTCTCTCCCTCTGAGTACAAATTTGATGTACTAATTTTATTAAATTAATTATTATAATTATTAATTATCTTTCTTTTTTTTTTTCATTTCTTTATTAGTTAGTTTTTTTTTTTTTCATTTTTAGTCTAGGTATTATTTTTTCAAATTAAAATTGATAAATGTTTTTGCTCAGTTAAAAAGGATTTTTTTGAACTGATGTTAATTATGTTACCTTTTTTGTGAATTATTTATTGATTTTTATTATTATTTTTATTTTATTTTACTTATTTTTATTTTTTTTTTTTAGTGAGTAGCAATACCACTAGTTTTTTTTGTATTTTTAAATATAAAATTGTTTAACAGTTGTTAGCGTCAATAAATATATTTTCCCTTGAATTTATTTTTATATTGATTTATTGATTCCTCTTATTTTAATTCTTATTGATTATCTCATTTTCCATTGATTAGTTCTGCACCATTTATAGAACTTTAACAAATACATTTTGCTTCCGAGCTTACTGAAGGTAACAGAAGCTATGTGATGGTTCTAAAGAATGAAAATATTTGATGTTCTGATTTCAAAAATTCCATTTCAGACATCAGGGAACATTTTTGATTCCGTGTCTGTCTGTCGCTCAATTTTTCCGAATAAACAGGTCTTAAAACTTATACATCGTGGTTTTTTGGTGTTGCCCCTTTTAATTAAATATGTGTTCAATATGGGGGTTGTTAAGGGTTTAGTAGGATTTTAGGTTTATTTTATTTTATTTATTTTATTTTAGGCTATATTTCGTCCCTCTCCAAGGCATAGACGCGCCTGAAACATCATTATTTTATCTTTAAATTACAAAATTTTGAAACATTTTAAATCAATCTTAAAATTACATACAAAGAAAGAGTATTTTCCTACCGGAGGAGTGAATAGGTACATCCATATTTAAAGTATACATTTATTTATACTTACCTTGAAAATGAAATGAAAATAGCTTCATTGACACTTCTTGTGAAGAAGAAGCCTCCCCTAAGGGGGAAAAAGTTTTGTGGCAAGAAAATTTTAAACAGTAAAATTATAAATAACAAAAGAAATAAAAAGCATTTCATCAATTCCTCTTCTACTTATACAAATTTTGGATAACTTTCTTCCAGCAGTTTCTATCCTGTGCTGTTCTATGCCACAAAATGCCTAGTTTCTCCACTATTTCATCCCTCCATCTCCTCCTAGGTCTTCCTCTCCTACTTGAGCAGTTCAAAGGTGTCCAGTCTGTTGAGATTTTAGCCCATCTGCTAGTAGGCAGCCTGGCCACATGTCCGGCCCAGTTCCATTTAAGTTGGTGTGCTTGAGTCTGTAGGTTTTTCGTTCGGTGTTTTTTCATAATATCCTGGTTTTTTTATTTTTTTAATGCTATATATATACTTGCTACTTATACTTGCTATATATACTCAGATACTTACCTTATTGAACGCATAATTACACATCCAATTTTAATGAAATTTGGTCGCTAGGTCATTGGGTCTGTTGGTCTCATATTTAGCCCATTGTTGGTCCCATATAAGTTTCAACCTTCTGTGGCCATTTAATTCTCTCCCACATGCGCACAAACATACATTTATTTACACCTATAGCTTCAAAAGTATTTATCTGATTATTCTGAAATTTGGATGGTTCGTTGAAAGTTGACCGCAGATAGCACCAAATTAATTTCAACTGTCTGCACTCTTTAACTTTTGCTTAATCGATAGTTTAATTCATCCAAAGAAAAGTCCAGTCATGGACCATGACTTAATGAGTGAATTTTCAAAGAAATCTACGTATTATTGGCTTATGATAATATAGGAAAATTTTGGTTTAGAATTTGGATGGGTGAAAAAAAATAATTGGTTCACACGGGTACAGGGTACAAAAGTCAAAATAGTATTTACCCTTCAAGATGCACATCGTTGGAAAGTTCTTTAAGAGTATAGTAATTGTCGTTATGTACAATTTCATCATATTTTCATTTAAAAGGGAGGTAAAATGGAAAAAAAACATGTTTTTATGCTATTTTTGACCCTAAATGGTCAAAATTTGACCCCTAAAAATGATCTCCAAAAATTCTGGCCAACGAACTCATCCTTTCTTTCGATATTATCAGGGCCGTTTCTAGGGGGGGTCAACTGGGTCAAACTGCCCCGGGAGCCGCGTCAAGGGGGGCGCCGCCAGGCCCCCCATCTTAAGATAATGGCCCCATCTTAGGTAAATGGCAAAGGGGGGAGGGGGCGCCACAGATAACTTTGACCCGGGTGCCTGAATCCCTAGGGACGGCCCTGGATATTATTGACATTTAGTATCAATTCTTTGACAAAATGGCGAGGGAAATAAAAAATTACCCACAGGTGTTATATATTTTTGTCATCTACTCTTCAATACCTCTCATTTGATACCCCACTCAAAATTTTAAAAAAATATTTTTTTTCGAGTGACATGAATTAGCCGCCATCTTGGATTTCCAGTAAATCAGATCGAGTTAATAATCTTATTTTTTCATTGGCCCAGCAGACCGCACAATTTGCATATTTTTCTATATTTTTAGTAACAGCGGAAGTACGATTTTAGGGGGGGGGGGACACGAAAAATTTCGATGTTTTTTGACAAAATGGCGCCGAAAACTAAACACTAACCCTAAGTGGTATATATATTTGTAATCTACACTTTAATACCTTTCATTTGATACCCTACTCAAAATTTTAAAAAAATATTTTTTTTCGAGTTACCTGAATTATCCGCCATCTTGGATTTCCAGTACATCAGATCGAATTGCTAATCTTATTTTTTCTATGGCCCAGTAGGCCGCCCATTTTGCATATTTTTTTATATTTTTAGTAATAGCGCAAGTACGGTTTTAGGGGGGGGGGACACGAAAAATTTCGATATTTTTTGACAAAATGGCGCCGAAAATTAAATACTTCCCCCAAGTGGTATATATATTTGTAATCTACTCTTTAATACCTTTCATTTGATACCCCTCTCAAAATTTAAAAAAATTTTTTTTTTTTGCGATGTGAATTATGCGCCATTTTGAATTTGAAAAGCTGATTATTTTGACTTCTCTATATTTTTCCTGTGTGCGCGTCAAAAAGATCTTTAATACTGGTAAGTTTCACGCTTTTATCTCTTTTGGTTCAAAAGTTATTGGAACCGTACAGAGTGACAGACAGACACAGGAACGAAACTATAAGGGTTTCTTTTTTTTTGGTTTTACCAACGAAACCCTAAAAAGTGTTAAATTTTAGGAATCAATTCAGAATGGTCTGAAACGGATTTCCATGAAAAAAAATTTCAAAAATTTTGAAGCCATTGCAATAGCTTAATTTTCTTCGAAAATTAGCTAAAAATATAAATAAAATAGATTCATATTTTTAAAAAAATGACAATTAGCAATAGAAAAAAATATTTTACCCTTTCACTTCAATTAAAGTATTACTTCCTTCTCTAGATCGGCATTTTTATATAATTATTAAATAGTTATTCCGTTATTTAAAAGCTGCTCAATTTTCTGTTTATAGCTAGAAGAAAATAGCATACATTTAATTGCTTAAATGAGATACTGTAATTTACTCTTAAGATAGTATAGATATATTAAATATGTTCTAAAAATACATCTTACCTTAAAAAAGAGGGCAAAAAATAGGTAGAAAGTATGCAATACCAATTTAATAGTGAGATGAATCAGCAACAGTTGTTTTACAATTAGAATTGACTTATGACAGAAGTCTCTTCACTAGTGATATTTTTGTTTGCTTAAGTTGGCCATACCATTTAGATGTCAAAATCTCGAGCCTTCATTGGCTACCCAACTACCCAACCCAAGTTTTTTGAATTTCCCAGGCAGCCAAAAGTTAATTCGAATTTATAATCTATTTACGAACTACAGCACCCTTGGAAAATTAATGGAAAACTTTTATGGCTCACCAACTCTTTAATATTCAAATACCGCTCTGGTATGTTACATATACATTAGAAATATCCATTCCAATTTTCAGCCATGTTATGTTTAAAAACCATGGCCCCTCATTTTTGTCACATTTATTTATTAAAATTAAATAATGCTTTACCATTTTTTTAAATACCGCTAAAGTACAATCATATATAAATGTATAAAAGAGATAGTTATAAAATTGTTACTTTTGTGTTTAATGTTTAATTATTTATTTTGTTTATTTGAGATTGATCAAGTGCTTGCAAGCGGCTGAATAAAAGATGAAGAATATTCTTCTTTATTTTTAATTTGTGTTTATAAGGTGGTGCACTCTGTTGAGTATTTCTGTAAGGTGATCTCCCGCCCCTGGTTTAAGCCGGCCTGTCCTGTCCACGGTCAGTCGTTTGTTTTGTCCGTTAGAGTTCGAATCAAAGAAGACGTCTCCGTCGGTCTGTTTCTATTTTGAATCATCTGTCTGAGGTGCAGCTTCTCATATTGGTGTTAGATGTCGTCCGTGGACACGTTCTTTTCCCTGCGGGTTTTAAAATCCGCGTTTTGCTATAAAACTGTCCGAACCTCAGGTGTACGAATGCAACTTTGACCCGAGTAATCGTTTCGCGACCGCTGTCTTTTTTTACTCGTTTATGTGCCGGTGAGATTAGTGCTTTCTTCGTAATATACGGTCTCGCATAGAATAAACCATGAAGTCTTTTTGTGTCGAATATGTGGGTGACGCCACTGTGGACAAACGTCTTTCAAGTCCTATGATACCATGGGTCATAGCGCAGATACGCCGAGGAACCAAGAATAAAACGGTGAGCTAAATAGTATTCTTAATTTTAATTACAATTTTGTGACAGGCATGCCCTGACATGTCTAGTGACAGATCATTTACAGACTACAAAACTACTTTTGTAGTTGTTAAATACTTGGTTAACACATATTCAATATAATAGATTTGACAGCCTACTATTAATTTTAAAAGATACAGTGTATACTTTGTTTTGTTTACCCAACGAACTGTAAAATCTAAAAAAAAAATTAAATTTCTTGATCTTACCATGTTATCATCTTTTACATAGATTGACAATGACCACTGTGTTCAAAGCTAAATTAGTGATCAATGATTAATAAAACGTGTTTCACAATAATTACAATCACTGCTTTGATTACAGTATTAATTTTAACTTTCAGAATATGGTCCTACTAAAGATATTTGATAGTGTATCTGAACGCATAGAATGTAAAGCTATAATTATCACTTAATGCTGTTATCACTCAATGATAGTATTCTTTAAGAATATATCAGAACTTTATAATGTTACATTATCATTGTCTTCATAAGTTGCCCAGTTGTGCTATTAGAGTTTGCTCTTAGAATAGTAGTTTTGTTGAGGATCTACCCTCAGCTTAAGAGTATAAGCAGAAACTATGATACACACTGACATGCAGAGGACACTGCTGAGCAAACAACTTGTATTGCAGTGGAGTTCTAGAGTCAGGTCAAGATGATATTTATCTTTAACAGCGGGTAAAATCAAAGGGAGAGCCACTGTCAGCTCCAGTTGACAACATCTTGAAGGTGCGTTTACACCTTACATGTCTGACAGAAATCTCAGTTGGGTAAACACCGAAAAATTTATGTCTGAGATTTATGTTCCTACTCTCAGCTATAAGTGTCGACACTTCTATAACAACAGATGTAAACCCCGATTATTATATTTGTTGTACATTTATTGCAAATTTAAGCATTGCGAGAAGTGTCAGACATATATCTCCGACATAAATCTCAAGCAATATCTCTCAGATGTAGACATTGAAAGCAATTTCTGTCACACTTGACATTTATTGCCGGAGAGAAGTGTCAGGTGTAAACTCATCTAAAGGTCTTATTGGCTCCTCTCCCATTTTTTTTTTTTTTTTATTTTCCTATGCTGATGCGAGTTAACTCTTTTCTTGTCCCGACTGTAGGTCTTCCAGTGGTTACCGCTTTATAAACATGTACATACCTGAAGATGTCTCTAGTATAGGAGGCAAAAGGTTGCAACATGCATGCACTATGATGCGGTCATCATTGAATGACCTAGAACTTCATTATGACATTAACTGGAGAAGCCTGCACACTAAGTGGAGGACTCATATTATAATAGTGATACCCATTAGTGTACTCACTACTTGACTGATAACCAAAATCTAAACACCAACTTATCTAGTACATAATTCTTCAAATGCCAGAGAGAAGAGATTTGTCTTTCGCTGGTAGTCAGAGGCATGGAGAGAAATGGGGACATACCAACAGGGCCTATTTTATTTTGTGATTTGAACCTTCTTTTCATAGTACAATATTATAATTTCAAACTACTGGTAAATTTTAAAATTTTTGTAAATGGTTTGAAAACAATGTAAAGCTCATAAAATGTATGAGCAATTGAATTATTGCCCACATTAACAGCAATATTTGAATCTAAAAAATTTGAATTAGTTTCTGGTATATTGGTACTTTGTACAAATGCTCTTAAAGCAATAAAAGCTACTTTCTTCATGTTAAAGTATAGCTCTTCTTGCATTGTTGTTGTTTGCAAATGTGCCCAATAAGTTTGTTGAACTACATTTTTTCTGGTGAGAAAAGGTTCTTTGGCAAGAGCCCCCTAATACAAACCATCATAAGCCATGACAAATTTTAATGAATATTGACACAGTTGAACAAGCCATAGTTTGAGAAAAGCAAGTTGTTCACTCTTGATAGCTTGCAACAAAGTGACAATCATGAGTCAGGCCAGGCCTCAGGTATACAACCCAAACTTCCATACCCTCTATAGCCTTGCTGTTGATCAAATCGAATATAGGTGTGTGTAGTGGCTGATTTTTCTGATCAGTAATGACCTAGGGTTTTGTTGATCAAGATGTAAATGTAAAAGGAAAAAAACAAAGGTACTGTACTTCTTCCTCCAAAATGTGGTGAAAATCCAACCAGTATTTTACTGATTTATCACTAAATTTACCTCCTTGATGTACATACACTCCTCCGTAAGTGAAACTTCTGTTTGCCTAGTTGGCCCAATCTTCTGATTGTCTAAAGTTAAAGAATCTCATAAAGGTCGTTTTTCTTGGGGATAATTTAGTTCCTGAGATAAATAGATCTGTGCCTTGGAAGCCAAAAGAGCCAGTGCCCAAATTTTATGATATGATGATATGTCCACCAGTATACTCATTTTGGCCTTTTTACTTCTAAGTAATATTATACCACTTTGATACTTTTTAAAAACTTTGATATAGAGGATGAAGTGGAGAGGATATCGTTTTTTTTTTTTTTTTTTTTTTTTTTTTTTTATTTAATTTTTAAGTTTTTGGTAGTACTCATACTACGGAACGTTTAAATTTTAATTTAAATCAAATTATAATTATTATTAACTACGGGATGATATGATGATATGTCCACCAGTATACTCATTTTGGCCTTTTTACTTCTAAGTAATATTATACCACTTTGATACTTTTTAAAAACTTTGATATAGAGGATGAAGTGGAGAGGATATCGTTTTTTTTTTTTTTTTTTTTTTTTTTTTTTTTTTTTTTTTATTCAATTTTTAAGTTTTTGGTAGTACTCATACTACGGAACGTTTAAATTTTAATTTAAATCAAATTATAATTACTATTTACAAAGGGAGACAGTCAGATAAAAATAGACTTCTGCGCCGGGATTCGAACCACGGACCTCCCCCTCATTTTTTTTGTAATTGAAAAAAGCTTAATTCGGGATTAGGATCGATTAGGTATAGGTGAAAGTATTCTTCTGTGTAGCTTAACTGGCTAGAGCACCCGCACAATGGAAATGAGGGGGAGGTCCGTGGTTCGAATCCCGGCGCAGAAGTCTATTTTTCTCTGACTGTCTCCCTTTGTAAATAGTAATTATAATTTGATTTTTTGTTTTTTTATGGATAAAACTTATCGGGATTAGATAAATAGTGGATATGTTATCAAGTTGTAGAATTTGGATACTGGCCCTTTTATTTCCTATAGGTATCAAAGATATTAAGGCAAATGGTGAGAAGGAGAGTTTGATCTCCCCATGGGGGAGAATTCCTTTTTTATGGTAAATTTTCAGTAATAATTAAATTACCATGTAGTATTAAGGGCGTTTACACCTGACACTTCTCTTCGGCAATAAATGTCAAGTGTCAGACAGAAATTGCTTTGAGTGTTTACATCTGAGAGAAATTGCTTGAGATTTTTGTCGGAGATGTATGTCTGACACTTCTCACAATGCTTAAATTTGCAATAAATGTACGAAAAATATAATAATCGGTGTTTACATCTGCTGTTATTGAAGTGTCGACACTTATAGCTGAGAGTAGAAACATAAATCTCAGTCATAAATTTTTCGGTGTTTACACTACTGAGATTTCTGTCTGACATAAGTGTCTGGTGTAAACGCACCTTTATGATTGTGGAACCCAAAATTATTTCTAAAAATGCCTGAAATTGCATTGTTAAAAGGTAAGAGGAAATTTTAACGGGATGAATAAAAGAAAATTATCAGCTGATGATTACCAGAGGTTTTGTTTTTTTACCTCTGTGGGACGTCATTATCTTGATTATGAAAGTCTTGATTCTTCTCAAATAGATTTAAAATAGAAACCAAGTTGGTCAATCTATTACACTCTCCAGCTGCTTTTTTGTTTATCTCTTTTAGTGCCAAAACTACAGTTTAAATTTAACTAAAAAAATACTCTCCCCCCTCCCCACAAAAAAAAGATGGGGAAACCTAAGCTACTATGCCTGTTGAAGGTACTCCGCTAGTGACATGTTTGTTTGTTTTGTTGGCCCTACTTTTTGGACATCAAAATGTCGAGCTCTTATTGGTTCCTCTCCTCCATTTTACTTTTCCTCACTACTAATAGTAGGAAAAGTATTGTTTTCACCAACAAATTTTTTTTCGAAATTTCAACGGAATTATCCGTTTTAGGTGTTTTTAAGACCTCCTGATTGGTTTTCAGCATGACGTATGTATGTGTGTATATGTGTTATCATCGTAGCGCCCTAAGTATTTAACCTAGAGAGTTGAAACTTGGCAGAAAAATCAGTCCTAACCTGTATTTGTGCCGCCCGGAAAAATCAATTTTTTTCGCCATCTTGAACCCAGTTTGCTTAGTCAGCAAAAATTTAAAAAAATCGTAATAAATCGAAAATGGTCCTGATCGAGTTAAAATTTGGCACGAATGTACCTCTCTGTATGACAAACAAGCCCACTAAATTTCATTTTGATATTGGCCGCCATTTTGAAGTTATAAATTTTTGAACTTTTTAACATTGACGGTTAATAATACTGAAATTACATATAGGTTTTTGACTTAGCATATCGTTGGAACCGGAAAAAATTAAGGAACAAATATAAAAAAAAAAAACCGATGAAATTCTATTAATTATTTTGAAAGTTATAAGTGAATATAATTATTTATAGTCTGATAATTTTGATGACGTCAAAGTTTGTTTACATCTGTCAAAATACCGCCAAACTTCAAATATTTAAATAAAATATTGGTATTAAAAATAAGTTTTTTTTGTTTTTTTAAGAATGATAATAAATCAGTTAGTTCAGAACGGTCACCCATCCAAGTACTGACCACGTCTAATGCTACTTCTTCTACTTTAGTGGCCTCTGAAGTGAGGAAAAGTTCCGAGGCACCACGTACCCGATTTTTTTTTTTACTTTTCCATGCTTTCAGAGTAAACTCTAAATGTGGGACGAGTGTATTTTACTATTACATAATTACTGTCAGGATGGCACTTCATGTGTCTGAATGACAATAGGTCAAACTTATAAAAATTTGAGTGTCTTGTAAAATCAATCAAGTATACAATTGTTCTTAAAGCCTTAATCTGTGCATTATATTAGATTTGTTCCAACCGCCAGTTCCGAATCAGTTTCGGATTAGTCCGTGATTGACATAATGCGCATGCGCGAAAATTACTCAGTTGGAAATTGATTTGTGATTCCGTCTTATTGGAACGCTCCTGAACTCGAACCAAACTGTTTGATGTTGTAGATTTTAACTCTGTTATAAAAAATACTTGTTTTAGTAGACTCACGGCTCACGGCACACACGTATTTTTATTGATATAATCCTGAATGCTCTTTTGTTTTAAAAAACAAATTATAATCTTAGTCCTGTTAGAGAAGAAAGAAAAATTTCTGAAGTAAATCGGATTCTTTCGATATTTGTTTGAAAATTGAATAAGTACCAAAAGTACGTCTTGGAAATAGGTCCAATTTTTATTTTTTTCAGAAATATCTAGAAAATGTCATTATATGCCCAAAAATTAATCATCGCATTTGTACAAAATCATTTTAAAAATAAGATTTGAATCACAATAAAGGAAAATAATAGGCGAGCGAAATCATGCGTGGTTGGAACAGCTGACTAACAGTCAGAGTCAGTCAAAGTTTGAGTTTGGGCTTCGTTGAAACGCCCTGTTCCTAATGCGCATGCGTCGAGAGTTCCAAACCAGTTTGAAGTGCGGTTGGAATAAACCTATTATGTGATATTTAACAGGCCATTTAACAACAATTACTTTTAAATAAATCAGTGCCAATGCCAATGAATTTTCGTAAAACAATTTAACTGCGAGTTTGTATAAGAAGTATATTTAGACATGAGTCCAATATAAAGATAACATACAATTATTTAGAAATTCATTTTTACGTTTTTGGTAGTATTCATACTACGGAACATTTAAATTTTAATTTAAATCAAATTATAATTATTATTAACTACGGGAAACATAGGGAGAAAAATATGCTCCAGCGCCGGAATATCCCGGCGCTGGAGCATATTTNGACTTCTAAGATTTGTGGAAAAATAAAAGCTTAAATTCGGGACAAGGTATCAATAACGTCAGTAGAAATCATTCTCCGGTGTAGCTTAGTTGGTAGAGCGCTAGACTGGTAATTTAGAGGCCCGTGGTTCAAATCCCGGCGCTGGAGCATATTTTTCTCTGTATGTTTCTCGTAGTTAATAATAATTATAATTTGATTTAAATTACAATTATTTAGTTGATTCTACTCAAATTATTGTGGACCTTTCTCGTAAATAAAATTTAAACAGTTGCATAATTATAATTACTGTTACTGTTATAATATGTCTTCCCTATTCCTGAGAAACAGCATTTTGTGGAGCTACAAGCTCGGCATCAAATATTAAAACCATCGTCAAGGATACAATAGAATACCAATGAAATCTGTGGCGCGCCCAGAATTTTTCTGGGGGGGGGGGGGTACTGTAACTTGCTGGTATATATAGTGTAAGCATTTATAATGTATAATTACCACTAAAGAATGTGAGGAGTACAATATGTTTGAAATACCGATAAAATTACACTTACATTGTATTGAAGGAAGCAAATAAAAAGAAAATGTCTACTAAATTATAAAAATACGAATTTCTCACTTCAAGGTGCTTCTAGGGGTGCGCCACTTAATAAAATAGATGTGTAATTTGATCAATCGTTTTTCCGGGTCAAACTAGTCTCCGAGATAATTGATCTCAAAGATGTAATTATAATATGTCTTTAAGAAACAATATTTGAGAATATTACCAACTTTATCCTTAGTTGTCTTGTTTTGTTCCAACTATTTATTTCTCTTTTAAATAATTGGAATTTTTTGGAGGGTTTTAAATAATTGTTATTTTTCTGTAAATAAAATTAGACATATTTATATTTTAAGCCTAAACCAATTTATATCAAAACGAGTCGTTAGGTCCGTTAATTTTATAGATATTTGAAAAAAAATAGTAAATAAATTTAGATATCTATTTAGATAATTTATCATTTCTATTTGAAGACTAACAAATCAAATCAATATATTTATTGGAATAAATGTGGTTGCCTTAGCTTATTAACAATAAGCTAAGGTAAGGTTATTTAACAAATCATTTCGAGGTGAGTCGTTGCCGTAGGGACACTACTGGATTATATTAATGATATTGGCAGTCGGTACGATTGCCAGAGAGTCATTAGTCATTATAGAAAGCATAATTTCGTTGTCTTTTTATTGGAAGTGGTATACGAAATAAGCTACACTTACGATATATGCTGTTATTTTTCCCACTAGTTAAGTGCTTCTTCTCTAGGAGATACGACAAAATGTTGTTAGAAAAATTTATTCAGAAAGAAAAACTGAGTAAGAATACAAATTTGAAAACCCTTCTCCAACTATGACACATTGCATAATTTACCACTCAGTATTATACCTGTTGTGCTGTTAAAAATAGTAAAAAATAATCATTTTAGTAGTGTTTTCTGCGGCATAAAATAGGTTTCAAATCTCGAAAATACCACAATAAATATTATTATGTTAGTACAAAATCAAATTTAATCGTGAATTATTTGTGGTTTATTATTATTATTATTCTTATTTCTTATAATAAATATTTAAATTTCTTAACAGATGAATGAAAGTAAGCTAAACAATTTTTTGCACTTGCATAATTTATCAAATTTGTAAGAACTTAACCTCACGACATTTTTTAATATCTTCAACAATTCAAAAATAGACTGCCAATTGGTGTGGCTTACTCGCTTATCGACATAGCTTCCTCGCATCCTATCCTCGCATCCTATCCTCGTAATTTATTGTATTTATTCTTTTACAAGCCATTATTGTCTAATTGGTTTAATTGTTTTCCCCGTTTTTTTAATGTGTCAAAATTGTTTTGATATTTTACAAGAATTAAAGTATCAATTTAGCAAACGTTAAAAAACGTAGACAGTTCAAATTAATCTGGGGCTATCTTCCTGTTACTTTCTATAAACTATAAAAGTTTCATTCAAATCAAATTAGTACTTTTGAAGCTATAGGTGTAAATAAATGTATGTTTGTGCGCCCGTGGAATAGAAACAATTAGGCGCAGAAGGTTAAAACTTATATGGGACCAACAATGGGCTAATTATGACCTACCACCCAAATTTCATTAAAATTGTACGTGTAGTTTTTAAGATATGGCGGTTCGCAAAAATTGATGGACGACCGACAGACAGACACGGAACCAAAAATGATCCCTGATGTCTGAAACGGATTTCTGTCTTGGAATTTTTGAAATCGGAGACCTAAAATATTTTCGCTCTTCAGAACGATCACATAGCTTCCGTTACCTTCGGTAAGCTCGTAAGCAAAATGGTAAATAATGCAATATATCAAAGTAGTAGGCAGGGTGTTTTCAAATATGTATTCTTACTCAGTTTTTCTTTCTGAACAACTTTTTCAAATAACATTTGGTCGTATCTCCTATAGGAGAAGCTCATAACTAGTGGGAAAAATAACTTTTTTGTTCCAAGACATGCTTCATTTTTCGAAACTTAAATTATGACATAAATTAGTTTCTATCCAAGCAGGGCTGAACCCCGGAAAATGAAATTTTAATTTAAAAAATGTTTAGTCTTTTCCACCTATTTATGCGCCGATCCGGGTACACACGTGTGTAGTGATTAAACAGAAAAATTAAATACATCAATAAATATAAATTAAACAACTATAAATAAAAAAACTAATCACTAGCTATCTTGGAATTTTTATTTATTATCAATATGTGAACAATGTGCGAGTATTTATATGAACGTTTTTATAGCGAGTTTGTCGACCAATTTGTAAAAAGTTTTTATAACGTTTTAAAGTTCCTTCTTCAAGCTTTGCTTCAAGATATTATATAAGAAATATTAATATTGTCCTTACATATAGGAAGTATAATTTCATTGGGATATTTTTGAGAGATTATGAATTATAATTTTCTATTGTACGAAACTCATTTTCTTTTAATCTATACATAACACATAACCTTCTTCTTCAATAGAACCAGCTGCTTCAAGTTATTATGTGTCTATTATAATATTATCTCTTAAACTAGATAGTAAGGAGTTAGTCTGAATAGAAGTCAGTTTGTTCTCTTTAGTCAGTCAATTAATGACGTAGTTTCTACTGATGTACATTAACTGACACTCTTCTATTCAAATATATCAGGACTTGGTAAATTCGGATTGTACGTGATTCGGATTGTACGTGATTCGGATTGTACGTGCCCCTTGCCCCTACTTTGAGGTTAGGTAATAAAATCCCGCATATTAAATTAAAAACCTTAATTTTGTGTACCCTTGAATTTTCAATTGCCGCTCCGCCACCGCTTCACGGTGCTCCGCTCATTTCCTGAAGAAAAACAATCCTCCTATATATAAACCAGGTAGAGTTCCAACTCAAAGAAATTACAATGGCACGTACAATACGAATTAGCTCTGGACTCTCTTGTATATTTAGAGAAAAAGAGTTGTGATTGCGCAAATATTTGATTTTAAAGTTTTAATGGATTTATATTAGTTTAAGAGTCTAAGAAAGTGGTTTTTAAGAAATTTATTTCTTTCTTTCTTTTGTAGTCAGTGCAGACGCAAGAGCTTAAACTACTCCGTTAATGTCTGTGAAATATTAAATATGACATTTATGTTATGTTTTTTTTTTTAAAGAAAATGATACTTCAAAGTGAAATCGAATTTTTGGGTTTAGGGTGAATTACTTATTTTTACTGCGTTTTTATTAGCTTGCTTTCTTGTTTGTTTGTTTGTCCAGTACAAATCTTGCAATCGATTTTTAACTAACTTCCCTAATAGCCAGGCATTTGAAACTTTTAGATTAGCTCAGAACACGATGACAATGCATTATTTTAAGACTTTTAGCTATCTTTTAGCAGAATTGAATTCGTTTACAGTAAATTTTGCTGGATGGATAGTTAGTTCGGAAAAAATCCGAAAGTTATTTTATTTGTTGTAACATGTCCAATATTTACGATCTTCATTTTGACAGGTTTTAAATGTATGAAAAGTTCTTATCTTGCAATTTTATTGTTAATTTTGATAAAATGTTCTAAAATCTAACTAAGAAACTTCAAAAGCGCTAAAAAATGGAAAACATTGGTTGGAGTAATTACATTATGTAATCGTATTTGAGAAATTTTAGTGCGACTTGCACCGAATAGATTTTATTGCTTTCGAGTTCACCGAAGGTAACGGAAGCTATGTGATCGTTCTGAAGAACAAACCATTTTTATGTCTCCTATTTAAAAAACCCAAGACAGAAATCCTTTTCTGACATCAGCGAACATTTTCAGTTCCGTGTCTGTGTCCGTCTGTTGGTCAATTTTTGCGAATCAACATCAACATATCTTAAACTGATCTTAAGCTGATTGTTGGTCCGATATAAGTACCTTCTGCGCTTATTTATTTTTCTTCCACTTGCGCATAGTCACAATCGTACATGTATTCACACCTACTTCTTCAAAAGTACTTTTTTGATTTTTATGAAAATTAAATGGTTTGTGGAAAGTAATCCTCAGATAGCCACAGAATAATTTAAACCGTCTGCACTCTTTAAATTTTGCTAAATTGGTACTTTGATTTATTTAAAAGATCAAATCTGTTTGGACAGATTAAATA
This sequence comes from Gerris buenoi, assembly GCA_001010745.2. Taxonomy (NCBI): domain Eukaryota; kingdom Metazoa; phylum Arthropoda; class Insecta; order Hemiptera; family Gerridae; genus Gerris; species Gerris buenoi. The sequence goes on from KZ652573.1 coordinate 103,254, forward strand.
ATTAATATAAAAATTCCATTTTTGAAAACTGGTCTTATGTTCTTTTTTTTCTGTATTCTTCACCTTAGTTGTTTCTATGTGCAAAATTTGGGGAAAATTGAATGACGGGAAGTGGTTCAAAATCAGGGGTAAAAGAAATGTGCGATGAAACTTACAAAGCAAAGTAATATAAGAACAGTAAAAATAAATTGGTAAGGCGTGAAGTCTCACGTAAAAAGGGTTTCGTTGGTATTGTGAAACAAAATTAGTAAAGAGGGGGGGGGGGGCACGAACAATTTCGATGTTTTTTGACAAAAAGCGCCGAAAATGAAACACTAACCCTAAGTGGTATATATATTTGTAATCTACTCTTCAATACCTTTCCTTGACACCCCACTCAAAATTGTAAAAAAATTTTTTTTTGTCGCGATTTTAATTATTCGCCATTTTGAAGTTGAACAACTGATAATTTTGAGTTCGCTATAATTTTCCTGTATGCGTGTAAAAACGATCTTTTATACTGGAAAGTTTCCCGTTTTTATCTCTTTTGGTTCAAAAGTTATTGGAACCGTACAGAGTGACAGACAGACACAGGAACGAAACTATAAGGGTTTTTTTTTTGG
>KZ652573.1:109185-136948 GCA_001010745.2 Gerris buenoi
TTTTTTTCCCCCCCCCCCCCCCCCCCGGAAAAAATTAATGAAAAAAAAACAACTCCTGAACACGCGTTATTTCAGTTCTTTACTAAGAAGCAAAATCAACAATTAATTATTTTATATTCTTAGATTTGCTCAAAGAACAATATATATACCTATTATCACTAGTTGAACAATTAAATAATAAAATAATATATAAAAGTTGATAAAAACATAATAACTATTTAAAACAATAGTTACAAACACATTGAATTAAATAATAATAAATTGTAAAAAACATTATTGATAGAAATAATTTGGATTGTATTGTAATTATTATTTGTCTGATAATGATAATAATAATTAGAATAATTTGTTTTTAATCTCCGGGAGTTAATTGGTAATAGATTATCTTTTGTTTATAACTCCTGCTTTTTTTGATCCTGGTTCAACTTGTGTTAGTTGTTCTTAATAATCCGTCGAAGAAAGCAAGCTACATAATTGGTAGGTGTATTACTGAAATAGTTTATTGTTGCACTTTTCTTTTTTTCTGCAGTGGTTTTTTTCACAGAACCATACATCCAGACAACGTTAATACCATACATCCAGACATCCTTAATTCCATACATCCAGACATTGTTAATTCCATACATCCAGACATCGTTAATTCCATACATCCAGACATCGTAAATACCATACATCCAGACATCGTTAATTCCATACATCCAGACATCGTTAATACCATACATCCAGACATCGTTAATTCCATACATCCAGAAATTGTTAATATTTTTTCTGTTACTCATTTACTTGGTTACCCATCCCAAAATTACTTTATTTCCTCGTCTTTTAAGATTTAAATAAACTAAGGGATATTTTCAATTATCACCTTTACATAGAGAAAAGTTAAATGAGTTGAAATCAGGTTGGCAACACTGCTGTTTAGCCTTCATTTGTTAGTGTTGCTTATCAATGATCATTGAATTGTTTACACATGCATCTAAACTAGCCTTAATAATCTTCTATTTTGCCTTTTTTTTTGCAATTTTTTTTATTAGTTTTAAAATGTGAATTTCTACTATACGCTATTAAAAGTGATGTCATTATTTATGATCTATGTAACACGCAATTTTATGTATTTTCTTCCTTCTAGAGATAATAGTAAATTACGCGTCTAGTGCGGAAAGAAGCATTTTGCATGCGAGTGTGGAGTTTGCACCTGAGTGACAGCGAGGGTAGTAAAACCACACGAGCAAAGCAAAATGCAGTTTTCGCACGAGTTTTATCTACGATTGTGAATTTTTAATATAATAAATACATTAAAAAAATTAAAAAACTTCCTGTATGTAAGTACGTATTTCTCTTCTGATTTTGATGACATTAATTAATTAGTTGTATTTTATGCCGAATTAATTATTTCAGAAGGAGTATTATTCTCCTAATTTTCTTCATAATCACTTAAATCACTCAATGTTTTTTTCTCTAAAAACTCAAAATTATCAGTTACTTTAATTAAACAAACAGCAAATTACAATGTAAACAAACTCGCAAATCATGCGTTATGGCGAAGAATTCCTCTTTTTCCGACCTATAGGGCGCAAAAAAAGAGTGAATTCTTCACCTCATTATGAGCGCGCATGCGCAATGAATACAGCTTCGAAAATAATCACTTTCTATGCATCTAAACAGAGATATAATGTTTATATTTCGTATCAATAGTAGATAAAATACTCGCCGGTCTTGGCTGGCCTACGGCCAGCCTTCACCCGTCGAGTGGCCAGGTAGACATATGCCAGGTACATATTATTATAGTAGATGGTATTTGTAAGACCAAAATAAAGTTGTAGGAGGTTGAAATTATTCAGTTATATAATTTGTAGTCTATAAATGAGAAAGTAATGAAGCATTGCAAAGGTAAGAAGGTGAGCTAGTATCTTACCCTGTGGAGTTGTCGAGGGGATTGAGTGACAGGAGCAACGAGAGGGAATAGGAAAGTTGGACATATTCCCGTCTCTGTCTCTTCCTTCGGCTTGGCACTATTCCAGTAAATATTATTTAATAACTTTGGTCCTAACCATCATTTTTCTGGGAAAACAGCCACCAAATCGTAAAAACAGCTGTATATAAACAGTATTTTCAATTTCCCCCCCTCAAAACTAAAAAAAAAAACAATAAAGGCCATAACAAAAATTAATCTGTTATTCCATAGCTTTTCAACGATATACATTAATATTATAAAATATTTACTTGAACATTTGTACCCCTGTACTCTAAGGTACAAAAATTATATTTTTAAAAAACAAACAAAACAAAAGGGCATTAATTTAACTAATAAATAAATATAAATAAATTAACCTAATAACAAAAAAATATTTAAACCCTTTAACCTACAAAATATTATAAATCGGTACAAAAGTACGTGTACAACATTTTTAAAAAATAAACAAATAAAATAGCTTTAATGTAAAAATCAAGGCCTTTCAAATGATATACGACACAATATTAAAAACCAAAAAAAGTGGTCACGTGACACGGCCGACGGGAAAAAGTTTACTCTCAAGTTCTTAGCAAGTAGGACGAACTAATGAAATAAAATATACTCAATTTAAAGAGCATTAGTGTGAGATTCAAACGCCCCAATCAGAAATAAAATCGGTCAACAATTATAGAAACTATGAACATTCAAAGTCAAAAATGGAAAATAATAAAAATAAAAAAATACCAAAATTATCACCATTTAGGGTACAACCGATAGAGGTACGACAAAAAGTCATAGGACCAATGTTGTAGATCTTTTAAAATCAGTTACCGCTGGTGCTATCCGTTTTTCAATACGACTTACCGTTTAGCCGCAATAAGCCCCCAAAGCAGCTTAAAAATCAAGTCGGCCATTTTTATTTTTTTAGGGGGGGAAGGAGTGGGAAAAGTGAAATTTTGGCAATTTTTCGGGTTCACAATGCGGACATTGCGCGTCGAATGGCGCAAACCGCAAGTCTCTAGCTCTTCTGGAAGTGGGCAAACATTAATGTCAGTGAGTCAGTCAGTTAGTCATGCGGCTTTATAGTATAGAGATTGTACGTGCTTCAGCTATCTTGGTGCTTCAGGAGTAAAGGAAAATACCTAATTATTATCTCTTAAATCCCTTGGCTAATTTCGTCGCCCAGGGAAGAACAGCTTACTTTACTACCTTAGTGCATAAATCACTATTACATTACGCTGCAGTCCACTTCCCTTACAATTTACCTACTTGTTTTAAACTATAATTTTTAGTCGTTAGCGTGATTATAAATGAGTTAGATCAAGTCTAAAATTAAATACCTACTATGTTTAGACGCTCCCCGGACACAAAAAAAATAGTACCTGCAAAATCACGTTTTTTTTGCAACCAAGAGAATATCTGTCTTCACTTTCTCACAGAAGAATAATTGTGCCAAAATTAACTTGGCACAACATATTGTTGGCACAAGGACGAAATATGTATTGAAATTCAGCTGTATCTGCTTAGAAAGGGTTTTAAATGGGCTTGTGACACTTTTTCTTTGTCAGAAAATTAACTAATCAATCAAACTATTTCGGACCCACTTTATTTAAACATGATAGGTTTATTCCAACAACACTTCAAACTGTACGACGCATGCGCATTAGCGAAAAACCGATCAATTGTGGTCCGTTGCGCATGGGTCGGACAGTTCCAAACCAGTGTGAAGTGTGGTTGGAACAAACATGATCTGGTCGATGCTGCTCTGTAATGGTGATACGGCGAACTAACAACTCTCGTAGAGCTTTCTTTTTTTTTTTTTTTTTTCTCCCATCCAAATTCTAAAACAAAATTTTCCTATATTATCATAAGCCAATAATTCGCAGATTTCTTTGAAAATTCGCACATTAAGTCATGACGCATGACGTTTTTATTATACTAGCTGAAGTACCCGGCCCAGCCCGGGTTGTATACAAAAATTAAGACCTAAGTGACTAAAATATTAATAAAGAAGTACACTATCTAAATGTATACTATGAAAGTATCAGAACATTGTAAAATAAATAATTACAAACAATGTTTATGTGTTGAGGGAATTATGTTACAAAACTTACTTTTTTAACTGGACCATGTCATACCACTATTAAATCTCTTAATGTTTGGAAAACTGGACAAAGATCAATTTTGAAAACATTCTAAATGAAAATATGACAAAAGTGTACATAACAATAATTACTACATTCTTAAAGAGCTTTTCAACGATATGCATAATGAAGGGTTTGACATTTATACCCCGTATCCCTGTGTACCAAAATTAAAATTTCGAAAACAAATGTTGACAGTGACCTTCCTCTTGCCTCGAAGGTTAAAACTAAAGCTTTGTGTAAAGAACCCACTTACCCACAGACACTCTTCATTTTGGGTATAGGTATATTGATTATAGACATATTTTTCCACATAACCCCCTCCAAAAAAATAAAAATATGAAAAAAAAATAAATAAATAAATAACAACAATTACTATTGTACTCTTAAAAAGCTTTTCAATGATATGCATCATGAAGGCTATGTCATTACTTTGACATTTGTACCTCATACCCCTGGGTACCAAAAATTAAATTTCGAAAATTCATGTAGACTTGCTTTATGTCTTTAAGGCTTTAAGTCACTTGCTTTATAGGTCAAGTGTGCAAATTTTCATAGAGATTGGAATAAAACTGTAGATTTGTATAAAGGACATATACCTACAGACTTTCTTCTTTATTATATAAATAGATTTACCCCCCTTCTAAATGAAAATATGACAAAACTATACATAACAACAATTACTGTACTCTCAAAGAGCTTTTCAACTATATGCAACATGAAGGGTATTTATTACTTTGACCCCGTACTCATTACTTGTACCCCGTACCCCTGGGTACCAAAAATTAAATTTCGAAAATTCAAGTAGACAGTGACCTTCCCCTTGCTTCAAGTGAGCAAATTTTCATAGAGATCGGTGTACAACTGTAGATTAGTATAAAGGACATACCCACATACATATCCACGGACTTTCTTCTTTATATATTATAGAATATCATGGATAAAGAGACGCTGATCTCTGAAGTGTTCCTTTTCCCGGTGTAATTTGTTCATGTCACCCAAGGGTGACCCCAAGAGGGTCCTTTATTGACCCTTTGTTGTTCTTGTATTCATCTGCTCCAATTTTGGTTCTTGGATTGATTGCTTCATTTACTGTTCTTTTATTCACCTACTTCAGTTGTTGTTCTTGTATTAATCTGCTCCAATTTACTGTTCTTGGGTTGATTGCTTCATTTACTGTTCTTTTATTCACCTACTTTAGTTGTTGTTCTTGTATTAATCTGCTCCAATTTACTGTTCTTGGGTTGATTGCTTCATTTACTGTTCTTTTATTCACCTACTTCAGTTGTTGTTCTTTTATTCATCTGCTCCAATTACTGTTCTTGGGTTGGATTGCTTCATTTACTGTTCTTGTATTAACCTACTTCAGTTGCTGTTCTTGTGCTGTACAAAATTTTAATCAATGACTACCATACAGTTAGAAGCTATATTATTGCTGATGCTGATTTTTAAGGATCTCTTTTAAAGAAAATATTGGTTAAAAACAAATAGACCGTCAAATTTATACACTAAATGTTCATTTATCATTTTACCTTGTATAATATTGGATATAAATCGCCTCGACTATATTTATATTGCGATAAGTAGCTTATATGTATTTAGAAACAGCTTAATCATAATAGCTATTTACGTACCTAGAGCAGTAAGGGCGTTATTACAGGCCGAGGGCGAAGTTTGAAAGCACAAGTGCGATTAACGCCTGTCATAGCGCTTACTGCTCGTGGTGCGTACACTATTTTATCGTCTACCACATGCAAACTAACTACAAAAAACTATTTTGCCGTAATCTTCAAAAACAATAAATGCATTTTAAGGTTAAATCATTACCAAAACAAACCGCAGGTATAAAAATATTGATTGTTTACGAATTAAACAGCTAACGCTGAGAACTACTAGAGCTTCCTGCACGCCACGGCCCGGCCTGGAAGCGGCCGCTTCTCGAACTACTAGCGGCCCTGTAATGGATAAACTATAAAAACCATGCATTATTACCGGCCCCAGGGCTGTAATATGGAACATTACCAGCCGCTCAGGATAGGAATCTTTACAATTGGAGGGCGATAAAATATTATGTTTATTTTCATAATTAAATGTCCAATCATTTTTCTTTTTTTTAAAAAAGCGATATTTTTTTTTGTCGTTAGCATTTTTAACATATACCATAATCATTATAAAATAATAAAACAAGATAAGCTAAAGCGTAAATACATTTGTGTAAAATAAATATAAATAAACATAATTACTGCTTTTGTCGATTCCATACTTACATTAGCATAATTCCAATTATGCCAGACCGCAGAATAAACTTCTATATTTGATTGTTTTAAAAACAATTAAAATAAGACTGGAACTGGATTTTTTTAAAAATGAATAAAAGTTAATTATAGTACAACGTGTCGCTAATTGAAAACTCGGCAAAATGTTTACAATCTTTATTATATTTTATATTTAAGCTTTTTCATTAGATTTATTGCATTAGCTCAAGTTTGTTTCATACCTTTGTACTTTTACATTTTGCTTTTCATGATAATCCCAATGCCTGAGTTGCCTTTTCCTTTGTGACATTTTCGTCGTGGAAGACCTTCTTCATCTTTGTATTGCATAATCCCTAGAATTACTCTTTACCCAGGAAAGCTTAATTTCAAAGCATTCTACATTGATAAATTACTAATTTAAATGGACAGCCATGTTATTTAAAATTGTTACAATAAAAATTATAATTTTTTTAGAAAACGATTTATGAGCACCTAATATGGTTTTATTGGTATTAAAATGCACTAGATTTTACAGTTGTTTTAAATTAAATCGTCAGAACCTTTTTTTTCAAGTAAAACTAGTTTAGGCGCGGTAGAGTAATTATTGGCGTGGATGAAACGAATTTGCTTGTAACGAAGTTTGTGATTCGAGACTCGTCCAAGTGTAAGATTTTTTATAGATAAATCTACTACCGAATCAAGCAGGCACTGATTCAAGCAGGATCTGATTCAATAGGCATAAGTGCAAATCGTTATAAATGTTGTTTTGATGTCTTTTCTTCATTATTCGCTAAAATGTTATGAAATTATTTTATTTTTTCAATTAAATCCCGCACAACCATTTCTTAATCCTGAACTAATAAAATCTTCAACAAATGCAAAGAGAGCACAAAATGCAGAAAATCAACTGCTTCTAGGACTTTAGTTTCACTTCTAATGAGTAAGAGTTTCATACATTTTTTTTTTTTAGTTTTTAGAGGCAACACCATGCAACTAAATTTATAATTGAAATTACTAATCATTTCAGGAATGATTACTTCAGTAACATTTCATTGATATTAATTCAGTAATTAGGGGTTGCAGGCACTTTCAACCATCAAATATAGACGGCCATTTCGATTACCAGCTGGGTTGGATTTACTTTTAATCTCTATATATTTTTAATAGATTTTCCCTAGGTAACTTATACACGTAAAATCTTAACAAATATTTTCTTAGACGAGATCCTAAATATCAGCAGTAATAAAGCGCCTTTAACTGTATATTAGTGCTAACATTTTTCTTATATTATATTTTTCTTATATTGCTAACTAACATTTTTCTGCAGTAATATGCAGCAAAGTGAAGACAAAAAGAGCAGTTGCAGATGTAACTCAAGCAGGCGAATACAAGAGCAAATATTTATAACAAGGGGGTTTTGTTGGAAGTCTATGTTTAGCTCTTCAAGGTAAATGTCTCGGTTCATTCCCGCCAATATTCTCTGTCCCGTGGTTTTCTCGACCAAGGAAATGGCTTCAGTCTCTTCTATCCATCTTTCTCTCCATTTAGTCATGTTTTTTACACTACTTCTCCTTTCATCTCTTGTACACCATGCCGTTACTTTCTGGTCTATATACCGTTGTCAAGTCTATCATCATCTGTCGGCATACTTCCAGAACGTCCTTCACACCTAGTTATTCCTCCAAGTTATTCCCACTTGGATACTTTTTCCTCGTCCTTCTGCGTTCCGTTGTTTTTACTTTCTCATATAGAGAAAAAGTATTGTGATGGCGCAAATTCGATTTTGAAATTTTGATGCGTGTTTTCCTGGTGAGGTCCTGTGAGGTCCTGTGAGTAAAAAAAAAATGGGTTTTAAAAAATGTCTGTCTGACGTCTATGCAGACGTATAGCCTAAACTACTTGGCCGATTTTGACGAAATTTGACATAAATGTCGTAAACAAGTTGATTATCTCCACATATGAAACCACAATTCCACTAATTCACAAATCATTCCACAAATCACACATTCACACAAAATCGTCTATTTACAAATTAATGTTTACTAACGCCCTTGATCAATGACCGTCGGGGGAAAACTCACAGAATCAATATCTTTTAAATTTTAAAAATTGGCTTCAGAATGGACCCTTTCTTTTAGCTCTTCTAGGGCTATGTCCTTCATAATAAATAAATAAATGACATGATTGTAAAAGATATCCTGGGAGGTTTTCCTCTGAAATTCTACACTTAAGTGATGAAATGATAGAATCAAGATATGGTAACAAAATCTTACCTCAAGGTGAATTCAAGAAATGAATTTTACCACCAAATTTGGGGGTGTTACCCCCAAACTAACTCTGGAAAAACGTAAAAAAAATATTTCTCGAAAACGGTTCCAACGAATTTTGATTTAAAAAATCTATAATGGAATCCATTTAAATACGAATCTAACGATGTAAGCCGTATTCCCGGGAAAAATCTAGTTTTCCGAGATTAATGAAAATAAATCTGATTTTGTTGAAACTCGAAAACATAAAGTACACAACCACCTGTTGAACACATTTTTAAATAATATATTAACTAGGCTTTGCGTGGCTTTATCATTAAAGCGAGCTTAATTCAAGAATTATTTAATATTAAGCAAATTATTAGTCAATTATGATGAGTTTATCATTTAAAATGATGATTGGAGTAGACGGTAGTGTGCCGGATGAAATAGATTAAAATTTTAAATCCTGTTAAATAGATGACAATAATGGATTGTGAAAGCACAAAATCATTAATGTATGTGTGTTTGTTTGTTTTTTTACTGTGATAATCTTTATTCTTAATTTATAAAATTCTATTTTATTGTGTCTCATTTTTTGGAGGAATTCAAGCAATGAGAATGGTTTATAAATTTTTTAAATGCAGAATTATTTTCAAGATTCATTATTTATAAAATTTATTAAATTATTTTACAAGGTAAGAAAAAACCTTGAAACATAGTCAATTCATACCAGAAGAATCATAACTTTATCAGAACACTTCTTATTATGTCAGCTATCAAACCAATTATTTTATTAAATTTGCAAATTAAATTGTTATAATGGCGAATAAATATGTTTTGTTTTTTTTTATTATTATTATTTTTTTTTATGCATATAATAGTTATTATAAGTCCAGCTTTATATTACTTTTAATTTCCCTGGTTGAATGAATTGAATGCAAAGTGCTGAAATTATTTTTAATATCTTTTATAAATTATAATTATTTATTTTTGCTCTTTTAGTTTTTTTGGATAATCTGATACGTGTCTTTTAAAAACAATTTTAATGACTGGTATAATATGAATTTTAAATGATCGTAGGTTAAAGCACTGTTTATTGTCGCATTTGAAAGAAAATACAGAATTAAGTGTAAACCCACAAAAAAAAATGAAAATAAATAAAATACAAAAATAAAAATTTACTATAAAGGAAGAATTTGGAGAAATACGAGGAGAGTCGTGTATAGAAATGAGATGCCGGTTGGCCTTGATTCTACAACATCGTTCAGTTTTTATTCAACCTGTTTTTTTTTTTTTTAAAGTACCAATTTAAACTTCCTTTTCAGATTTTAACGATAATAATAATAATAATGGAAAGAATTCACGAAGCTGTTTTGGCCAAACAAAACAACTGGTTTTGATGGGGACTACCTCACTACATCAACAAAAGAATTGACCTGTCTTTAGGGACATCGCACTTTGAGACTGTCTTAACACGCCTTCTATTCTTCTTCTTTGAGATATTTCATGTTCTTAAGGAATTCCAGTCACTTTGTTAAAGTGCTCTTCTTGACATGCCAATCATTATAAAGGCTCCCTATACACGATCAAATATTTTGCGCAAATATGATGTTTGAGCAAACCTGATGTCGGGCAAATTTAAGGCCCCCATACACGGTCAAAATGTTAGCGCAAAATTGTTGACCGTGTATGAGCAAATTTAGGCCATACAAGGCAAACATATTGTTTGCGTAAACATTTTGTCCGCGTATGAAGCTGTTTGATGTTTGCGCAAAAACATGATGTTTAACTTGGCCTAAATTTGCCCGACGTAAAAATCATGTTTCCGCAAACATCAAACAGCCATTTGACCATACACGGTCAAAATTTTCGTGCAAACATGATGATTGCGCATACATTTTGACCGTGTATGGGGGCCTTAAAAGTCTAAGGGTCGAGAGTCGGGGAGAGTTTAAAGGTCGTGCAATTTTGAGTTGGAGTTGTCTTTGGCCAATAGTCTGCTTATATGGATAACGGGTTAGTCTCATTTTAAAGCTTTATTTTCCTAGACACGATTCCAGCGATATACGCCCAAGCGATAGTCGCCTAACAACTATCGCTAAGGACTCCTCTTCTGAGTTTGCATGTTACCGTTTTCCCAGCCAAGCGACTCTTAACTGGAAATTCAGAAGAACGATAGTCGTTGGACGATTATCGTTGAGCGTCTATCGCTGGAGTCGTGTCTAGGAAAATGAAGCTTAAAGTCACATCTTTCTTGTTTTTTCTTTTTGCTTCCGAGCTTACCGAAGGTAACGGAAGCATTGTGTTCAGTTTTGGGAACGAAAAACTTATATGCCTCCGATTTTAAAAATTCCAAGGCAGAAATCCGTTTCTGACATCAGGGAACATTTTTGGTCTCGTGTCTGTTTGTCGGTGAAATTTGAAACGTCCTTGACGATAAACTTGAGTAATTCTTAACCGATTTTGATGAAATTTAGTAGACATGTTCATTTTTACCAATGCCCAGGACGAGTTCGTTGGACAATGTTATCCGTCCAAGCGTTCACGCTCACGTAAACGTAAACTTCAAATTTAAAATTGGAATTTTAGGCCGGCAAAAAAATCAAACTTCATCTATTCAATGAGACAAACATTTTTTTCAAATACAATGTTTTAGTAAAACTAACAGCGAGACCGCTATGAAGTGTTAAAGATCGCTAAAACTATAAATAGTTTTTAGACAATATCCAATATAACAATAAAGTAATGTTAATGTTAATACAGGAATAAAGTACATGATTGGATGCGAGGAAGCTATGTGCCACACTTATTGGTTGTCTATTTTATCTTTATTGATTAACACTACATAATTTTATTTTAATTGTTATAAGTGTAAAAGATATGTGTTTTACTTGGCACTGAATTACATGAGAAAGGAGATAATATGTTAGGAAAATAGAAAAGCTCATATACTTTAAAAAATCAATGAGAAATAAACATGAAATGTAATTTAAATAATTAATATAAAAATACCATTTTTCAAAACTGGTCTTATTTTCAATTTTTTTTTTTTGGTTTCTGTATTCTTCACCTTAGTTTTATCTATGTGCAAAATTTGGGGAAGATTGAATCATGGAAATTAGTTATATATTGGGGTAATAGGTATGCGATGAAACTTAAAAAGCTAATAAATTTGACGCAATTTTTTTTTTTTTTTTTTTTTTTTTTTTTTTTTTTTTTTTCTGTAGTCTTCACCTTAGTTTTATCTATATGCAAAATTTGAGGAAGATTGATTCATGGGAAGTAGTTCAAAATTGGGGTAATAGGTGTGCGATGAAACTTAAAAAGCTAATAAATATGACGCCATTTTGTTTTTTAATTATTATTATTTTAGTTTCTGTATTCTTCACCTTAGTTGTTTCTATGTGCAAAATTTGGGGAAGATTGAATGACGGGAATGGGTTCAAAATTGGGGTAATAGGTGTGCGATGAAACTTACAAAGCAAAGTAATATAAGACCAGTAAAAATCGCTGGGAAGAGAAGATGCGAAAGCGAGTGTTTCTCCTCTTTCCAACCAAAATGGGGTGGATATCTCTAACTTCTGCTACTTCTTTAGTTTTGTCTACCCTTCTCTTTCCTACTCACTGAACACGCGTTTGTTCTCAAAACTTTTTTTTCAATAATATAGAAAGATTAGTCATTCCTTTTCACAAAATATTTATTTGTGTTGACGTTGTTTGCTTCAAGGGTACTGCCAGACTGCTCGTTGATTCAAATTCCGAAAAAAGTCGTGAGAATTACACCATGTTGTATTAAGCCCGCACACGATCAATATTAATGTCAATAATATTGTTGAAAATACTATTGTCAATATCCAATTCAATAACAAATGTTCATCAATACTGGTTTTTTTTATATCAATACCAAATGCGCGCACGGTCAATAGTACTGACAATACTTTTGTGTATTCACAAAACTATTGATCGTGTGTGGGCCGCTTTAAGCGATCGCATAATGAAAGCAGGCATCTGGTTTTAAAAGTCAGAATCGCGTAATGAAGGTCCTTATCTTGTGTCTGATTCTGATTGCTGTCGGCGTACACGAACTATAGTTATTTTTTACTTGGTTATAACTCGCTGCTACTTTTTCTAAATGTTCATATGGTTGGAAAAATTTAAAATTATATTAATACTTAAGAAAGATGAAAAGGACCAGATTAATATTTACTGGCCGATCAGTTTAACTTCTGTTCTATATTATAAGCTCTTCGCTAAAATTAGCTAACTGAGAATATTATAAACAAATAATAACAACTATAATTACAAATCAAATAACTAATAACAACTAACTAATAACTAATAACAACTAACTAATAACAACAAATAATATTAAAGGCAAATACCAAATTCATTCAATAGAACATGCGGGGTTTAGACCAGGTCAACTATACTCACGCTATGAAGAGTGATAGAGAAATGTAAGGAATTTAATATCATTACTACTAATGTTAGATTTTACTGACTTCAATAAAGCTTTTGCCTCGCTAGTACTCGTGATGAGATATAGAAAGGACTTAGAGAATTAGGGGTAAAAGAGGTTTATATAGAAATCATCAAAAATATTTATGATATAAGGCATTCATAGCCTTAGAGAAGAATGGGTGAGAATTGGACGTAAGACGTGGCGTAATACAAGGTTGCCTAATGTCAGCCGTCTTATTTAATTGTGTACTAGATAAAGCATTCAGGGGGCTCGAGTGAGAAAAATGCTGAACATATGTGGCAAGAAGTTAAATAACCTGCGGTTTGTAGATGAGATAGTGAGTGTTGCACCGCAAATAAAGCTAAATTGAAGAAGATGCTACCTTAGATAGCATATTAAATATGGTCCTGCAATTAACTTGGTCGAAAACAAAAGTATTATCAAAGTATATATAAAAGTAGATGAATGCACAATAGAGAATGTAGCGGTACACAATTGTATGCTGCATTGTGAATGCTACTTACAATGCAGCATGGTACACATGTACAATATGTGTACCTTAGCCAAATTGTATCGTTTATAGTCATAGAACAATAATCAATCATGGTGTATTAATTTAATTACCAGTCTCTTCTCAATATGGCAGCTGCACGAGTAAATATTTAATATCTCTGATGATTCTAGGATCTATTAAAAATAGTTATTTGTGCAACTAGTGCGGAAAGTGGCACTTTGCTGCACTCGAGAGAAATATTTACACACGAGCCGAAGGCGAGGGCGGAAAGGTTTCTCGAGTGCAGCAAATACACTTTAAGCTCGAGTTGCATATTAAATTTTTCCTACAGTTAGTTTTAATCTGTAAATAAAATATAAAATAATAAGAGAGTTCAACAGCAAAAAGTTTTGTAAAAAGGTTTTACAATATCAACTAAAACCGCTGTTCTATTTGTAGACAGTGTTGCCTTTTTTGCCTGATTCAGCAAATGAAGTTAATAGTATTGATTGAGATTTTATGGTATTTACTCATAGTGAAGGTAGATAAGTAAAGAAAAGTTGTAAGATAAGTACAGTTGTAAAATTGTAAATTATCATTACACTGATGACTGAATAAGTCGAAACCGGTATGTACGATAAATATATCTTTATGGTGTGACAATATAAAGTTATTGACCAAGTAAAAGTGTTTTTCTTTACTTATCTACCTTCACTGATTCAGCAAACCTGACCTAGCACTGTTATTATTTTTTCATCTTTAACACTTACCCATCACATTTTATTCTTTTTTTAGATCTTTACTTTTTTATATTTTAATATTAATATACTTAATATATAGTGTTTATTTCATGTAGTTAGTTAAAAATAATCATTAGTTGTCATTGTTATTACTATTATAATTTGGATTTTTTAATCTTTGTTTAGATTTAAGTTCTTTATGTTCGTTAGTTGGAACACTGGAGTGCGGTAAAGTAAAACGAGTGCGGTAAAGTAGTAAGTGCAGGAATGTGCTGTTTTGCATACTATTTTGAGTGCAATAACAACCACTTTTATCGGTCAACTGTAGGAAAAATAATAAATACTCGATTTAAAGAGCATTAGGGTAAGGTTTAAGCACCCCAATCAGAAAATAAATTACGTTAAGAGGATTTAGTACGCCGTAAGTAAGAGCTTAAAGACAAGAAAAATAAAATCTCTTGTACGATGTTAGAAAATTATACTTTTTGAACTAAATGTATAATTTCATAATCTTCATTTAAGAACAATTACAAGATTTTATGAAGAGTGATTTTTCTTCGAAAATTGATTTTTTTTTAAATTAAATGAACTCAACTCAATGTGGACATACTGTGTGTGTATGTATGTATGTACGTATATATTTATATATGCAGTATGATTTGACAAGACGCTAATTGGATTTGACTTTTCAATTTATAATCTTGCTATTTCTTTAGCAAATTATACGTTACAGCGGAGGGCATCTTGGCGGGAATTGTATGATAAATGTGCAGCTTTATCTCGAATGAATCATTACCAGCTGTTCTAATGAGTCACAGCTTGAGTGTATCTTCCTTCAAAATGATTCCTTTGAGAACAATGGACTCTCATATCCAGATTTACAATCTCCAACACGATTTCTTCTTTTTACCAATAAATATTTTATTAAAACGTGTCTTTATGAATAAGTAAATTTTAGAAGAAAAAAAAAAAAAAAAAACACTTCTTTTACCTAATATATACTACGTTTCTATGAGTTTTCAAAACCGTTTTAGTTTCAAACCGAAAGTGTTTCCATGGGGAGTTTCCAAGACAGTTTTCACTAAAATTTTAAAAACTATAAACTCCCATACTACAGTCTATAAGATTAGAGTTGGCACAATCAAAAGGCGGGAAAATTTTGAGGGAAAAGATGTTATTGGTCCCCCATGTTGAATGAAACTTCAGAAAAAAAATGCTCTACTCTACCCCTGTTCCACAAAAAAATATAACATGGCAACACTGATTTTCCCTTTTTATAACCCCAAAACTAACTCCACGTTTGTTGTTTCCCACCTTTGATTGTGCCAACTCTAATCTTATAGACTGTAGTTATAGTTAAGTCAGGTTATAATATCTGCTCATCATACCCAATGTGCATGTCTTAATATAGTTTTCATTTCAATACACGTTTCTATGTAATCTTTTCAAAACAGTTTCAATACAAAACCGAAAATTTGCTGTTGTGACCTTGAAGTCAAAATGTTTTGATAACAACGTTTCCATATGGGGTTTTGAAAACCAAAATAGTTTTCAAAACGGTTTTTAAAACTCATGGAAACGAACTTAGTAATAATATGAGATAATTTCAAGATAAAAAGAATACTTTTTATATACATACTACGTTTTTAAATGTTCTGTTGAATAATACTGAAATTATTAATATATATTTTTTAATTGTTATATAATATAATGTTAGTGAACATATCTTAGAATAATACTTAATATAGAAGGAGGGTCACTGATAACATTGAAAACAACTTTGGTTATGATCCTTATCCGCGTTCTAAAAATTCATTTTTGTAATTTGTGACGTCATAACTCTAAAATTATTTGCCTTCGGTTTTATAATTTAATTTTTTTTATTGATAGTCAGTTTAGTTTATTGTAATATTTTTGTTGTGTTTTATCTTATTTTAGCTTGAAATATGCTAAAAATAATGTTTATTATATCATGCCGGCCGAGTTGAAAAAAATGACGTCAGAGTAAAACGTAAACAATAACCAATGGCAGGGCTTGTTTTCTTGACGTTTGTGAGCGGGCTTTGAATAGTTACTAAAGCGTGGCCAACCTTCTCCAGCTTAAATGAAAAAAAAGAGTGTTGTTTTGTTGGTCCCCTGGTCTAAGGGACACAACCCCTCTGCGAAAGTTGGCTTCAGTCCCTTATCAGTAATTGCTTGTTGTTTTGATTCTATGCTCCTTCTATATGTAGTATTATTCTAAGAACAAAAAACACAAATTTGAAACCCGTCAAAATGAAGATTGCTAAAATAATTGGATGTGACAAAACAAATAAAATAACTTGCGGATTTTTTCCGAAGTAACTTTCCATACAGCAAACTTGCTGAAAACGGATTAAATTCTGCTAAAAAACAACTAAAAGTATTAAAATAATACATTGTCATCGTGTTCTGAGCTGTTCTGAAAGTTTCAATAAGTTAGTTAAAATACGATTGCAAGATTTGTACCGGACAAACAAACAAGAAACCAAGTTAATAAAAACGTAGTAAAAAATGAGAAACACTCATATTTTTCAATGTAAATTAATCCGGCGTGACTATTAAAAAACAAAACAAAAGTTCAGTATTATACAAATCCAACAGTTTCGAAGCGAATTTTTTATATTTGTACTTTTTAATATTTCTTTTAAATTGTTTAGTTTTTTTTTCTCAAGAATATTTATTTTTTCAAATAGTTTAGAATTTGTTTTCTTCTATTCCCGTGTGAATAAGTATTATTGTTTTGGAAATAATAACGTATAAAAAAAATACGAGGAGAAGAAAATATAACAAATAATAAGACAGTTTTGTCTATTATTATTAAGAGTTTGAAATATTGTCCTTGACAATGGGTCTGTTGTTAGTTTTAGTTCGGCCAGATTGTCACGCAAAGTCTTTATTTAGTTAAATTACAGTTTGATGAACAGAACAAAACTGAATAGAAAAAATCGGTCCGTGACAACTCAGGCAAAATTTCTCATGTAATAAGAGTACATAAATACTTAGCCACTTAATTATAGAGTTTTCGCGTAGGTGCATTTAATCATTATTGAACATTTGATCATAATTTATCATAAAAATAATCTGCTCGGCGGGGATTCGAATCTGGTCTCTCTCCGTCCGTGTTTAAAGCTATTTTCTCAACAAACTAGATTTTCCGGGGAAAACGGCTTATATCGTTAGATTCGTATTTAAATGGACAACATTCAATTTTTTTTTTTTTTTTTCAACATAATTGTTTCAACCGTTTTTACATTTCCTCACCTTCTCCGAAGGTATATAAAGGAATAGTACATTACGCGTCGAGTGTGGAGTTTGCACCCGAGCGACAGCGAGGGTAGTAAAACCACACTCGCATGCAAAATACCGTTTTCGCACGAGTTGCGTACAGTAATTTATCTACAATTGTTAGATTTTAATAATAAATGCAGAAAAAAATAATAAACTTCCTGTATGTAAGCTCGTATTTCTCTTTTGATAAAGATGACATCAATTCATTTGTTGTATTTTGTGCCGAATTAATTATTTCGGAAGGCGTATTATTCTTCTCTTATTCTTCATAATCACTTAAATCACTCATTGATTTTCACAAAAAAACTCGATACAAACAGTTACTTTTATTAAATAAGCATCAAATTAGTTATGTTAAATGTAAACAAACTCGCTAATCGTGTGTAAAGTTGAAGGATTCTTCCTATGGATTCTTCTTCTTTTCGTCACTAGAGTGGTAAAAAAGAGGAATTCTTCAAAACTATGAGACACGCATGCGCAATTAATACAGGTGTGTAAAGAATCACTTTCTACGAATCTAAACAGAGATACAATGTTTATATTACGTATCAATCGTAGATAAAAGTATTGTTTTCACCCAAAAAAAATCTGAAACCGAGATTTCAACGGAATTATCCGTTTTGGGTGTTTTTAAGACGATTTGAGTGGTTTTTAGCTGTATGTCAGTCTGTCCGTCTGTCTGTCTCTGTCACGCATAACGCCCACATTTTTTAAGCTAGAGAGTTGAAATTTGATACAAAATTCAGTCCTTACACTTAGTTCCGCTGCCCGGTCATTATTTTCCGCTTCCGCCATCTTGAACCCAGTTTGTTGAGCCAGCAAAACTTTAAAAAAAATTGTAAACAATCAAAAAGAGTAAAATTAATAATTTTTAACAATTCCATTTTTTTCTTATAATTAAATAATAGTTTGAATAAACAATTAAAAATTAACAATCGTCTAAAAATGTTTTGTTAACTGATAATTTTGTAATCAATAATGCATTACTTTACTTACAGTGATATTATCGCTGTGGTAAAAATTATACTCTTCTAGGGTCATAAATTTGTTAAAACACAAGTTTTTCTTTAAAGCCAGAGGTAGGATACTATTTCATTCAAACCGAGTTAAAAAAAAAATACAAAAGTAGAAATAAAAAAATAATTTTATCCAAAATCGCAACGATTATCTCCCGGTCGTTAAGTAGAAAATGAACAAGAGTTATCGCAGTAGTTAAAAATATATATTTACAAAAATCACGTTCTTTAATTATATACAATTTATTATTCAAATACAAAACTACAATAATTACTTCTTAAATTGAAAAACAAAAACGTAAAAAAATAGAAGAGGATTGTAAGTTGAAGGTTACATGTACAGGTTTAGATTTGAAGTGGCTCCTAGTTTTGAAAACTAGGAGCCAAAACTCCAGTTTCAGCTCAGATAGCTAAAACTGTAGTTTTGAAGTAAAAATATGGTTTATAACCTTTATAACTTAGTTGCGGATCCGCTAAAGTAAAGCAATAGATGAATCAGACCGCGCGGAAGTCCGCTGGCTGTATAAGGTCTCCTTGAAGAGTGCGCTAGTGTTGGTGGTTTTTTTTTTTATGTATGGTAGTTTTTAATAAAATAGTCACAAAAAAATAACACTATTTCAAATTAACACTATTTTGATTAATTATCATGGAGAGCTGTCATTTTAGAGAAAAATTAATAATAGCAACACTATTCTGACGTCGGCAATAATCGGGAGTTCCGATTTTTAACGAAGCTAAGTTAAGTTTACTGTTTTTCCCGAGTGCTAATGACTTCTGGTGGTCGGCCTTCAATCTTTTTTTTTAGGTTTTTTTAAGGTTCCACTTAAATAAAATTCCTCCTGGAAAATTATACAACTAATTTTAGCAAAATATCTGTCATATACTCGTAATAAACTTTATCTACGATTGATACGAAATATAAACATTTTATCTCTGTTTGATGCGGAGAAAGTGATTCTTTTCGTAGTTGTATTTATGACGCATGCGCGTTCATAATTCTTCTTTTTTTCCCGCCCTTGTGCGGATAAAAAGAATTCTTCACCTGAACGCACGATTAGCGTATTTTTTTACATTTAACAAAACTGATTTGCTGTTTGTTTAATTAAAGTAATTAATTTATATATTGAGTTTTTAGTGAAAGACAATGAGTGATTTAAGTGGTTATGACGAAAATGAGGAGAATAATATTCCTCCCGAAATAACTAATTCGGCACAAAATACAACTAATGAATTGTGCCATCTTTATAAAAAAGATAAATACATTCAGGAAGCTTATTAAATATTTTTGTCTGTATTTATTATTAAAATCCAACAATCGTAGATAGAGTACTCGTGTGAAAACTGCATTTTGCTTTGCTCGTGTGGTTTTACTACCCTCGCTGTCGGTGGGGTGCAAACTCCCCACTTGCATCATGCAAAATGCTACTTTCCGCACTAGACGCGTTATGTACTATTTTCATAAACTAGTACGTATAATAACTTGGTCAAGCGTTTTTCTTCATTCGCCTTTTGTGTAAAGTGACTGATTATCCGTCCCGTAATAATCCCTGTAAAATGACCCAATTCATAAAATATAAATCTCTATCTACAACAATAGGTCGGAGGATAAGCATAAGGGTTTCTAGGATCACCTCGAAACTTTAATAAAGGACAATCTATAATAACCTGAATCTGTAATGTACAGAACCTAATAAATAAAGGCTAATCTGTAATGTACAGAACCTAATAAATAAAGAATAACCTATAATATCCTGAACTTATTAAATAAAGAACAATATATTATATTATCCAAAACCTAATAAATAACCACTTATTATGAACTAAAAAATATGTGTGAGGCTCTCGCGCATTAGAAGTGAAACTTAAGTTCTAGAATGCATTGCTCTCTTTCATTTTTTGACGACTTTATTATTTCAGGATGAAAAAATGGTTATGGGAAATTTAATTGAAAAAAAATAATACTATGCTAAGGCAACCACATTTATTCCAATAAAATAAAGGTTTGTTTTAATTTGCTGGTCTCTAAATAGATATAATACAATTAATCTGTAAAAATGTCACACTTGGACGAGTCTCGAATCGCAAACTTCGTTACACGATGTCCCAATATGAAAAAATTCACTCTACCGCCGCCAAAGAAGTTTCACTTAAAAAAAAAATTGTTTGAAGAATTTTTGGACCATCTATAATATCCAGAACCTATTGAATTATCCAAAACCTCGACTAACTTCTTCAAAATGAAATCATCTGATTAAAATCTCCCGACGAGCAAAAACAAAAATGAAAAAATCCATCAGAAGATGAGACCACTCATGATTTACGATCCGAGTTGCAGATGTTAGTGTGGCCTCATTAATTATACGCTTTAAAAAAAAAAAATAAATAAATAAAAATCTTATGCTTAGATTAAGACCAAAGTGTCAAGTTATCGCTAGTTAGAGACTTGACAAGGATACGAGATAAAGAACAAAATACATTAGTTGTAATAATATTATGTTACGTATAGTGAATGGAAAACATTATCTTTTTTGTCGACAAACAATTTAAATGCAGACCTCATTCAATTTAATTGTTCACATTAGCTTTTCTTTTATTAGTTGGTTATTTCCGTATATGGTGAAATAAAGTTCCAACAGCTCCTAAATTGATGTGTTTTAAAGTCTGCTATTTAGTGTGGCACATAGCTTTCTCGTGTTCTAATTTTTTGGTACCACTTGGAAATGAAAGTTATGGTTGATTGGACCGGTTTCAATTCTCAGTTAGGTATGATTTATTTTATATTTAGTATAAAATGCGGACGATTGAGATTATTATGCGACCATTGGTTTGGCTACTTCCAACGAACCAATCAAACTTCTTTAAAAACGGATAAGTGCTTAAGATATATTTATAGTTGATAATAAATATAGTCTGCCAATTAGTGGGGGGACATAGCTTCATCGCATCCTATCACGTACTTTATTGATTTTTTATTGGCAAATTTGTTTAATTGTTGTTTTTTAGGGTTTCGTTGGTAAAACCAAAAAAAAAGAACCCCTTATAGTTTCGTTCCTGTGTCTGTCTGTCACTCTGTACGGTTCCAATAACTTTTGAACCAAAAGATATAAAAGCGTGAAACTTCGCAGTAATAAAGATCGTTTTGACGCGCACACAGGAAAAATATAGAGAACTCAAAATAATCAGCTGTTCAAATTCAAAATGGCGGATAATTCACATAGCGAGAAAAAAATATTTTTTTTAAAATTTTGAGTGGGGTATCAAATGAAAGGTATTGAAGAGTAGATTACACACATATATACCATTTGGGGGAAGTGTTTAATTTTCGGCGCCATTTTGTCAAAAAACATCGAAATTTTTCGTGTCCCCCCCCCCTAAAACCGTACTTGCGCTATTACTAAAAATATAGAAAAATATGCAAAATGTGCGGTCTGCTGGGCCATAGAAAAAATAAGATTAGCAATTCGATCTGATATACTGTAAATCCAAGATGGCGGCTAATTCATGTCACTCCGAAAAAAATATATTTCAAATTTTGAGTGGGGTATCAAATGAAAGGTATTGAAGAGTAGATGACAAAAATATATAACACTTGTGGGTAATATTTCATTTCCCCCGCCATTTTGTCAAAAAGAATTTTTGAAATCGGAGACATAAAATATATTTTTGTACTTCAGAACCATCACATAGATTCCGTTACCTTCCGTAAGCTTAAAAAAAAAAAAAAAAAAAAAAAAAAAAAAATCATTTATTTTATTTTTTTAAATTCCATATAATTCTTTTTTTTATGAATAAAAGTATTTTTTTTTTAGCAATATAGCAATATTATAGTGTAAACAGTATGAAATGTATATGGGATCATGTGTTCTATACTTATTATACTCTACTACTTCTACTTTATTTGTATATATTTTACTACATACATCTCATATCTTCTAATATAAACCACTACGTATACACTACTTATATACTTACTACCAATAATACGAAAAAGTATAAGAAGCGCAGTATTTTTACGCGTTACTAATTTTTACTTTAATAAATATGCATGTACAGCATTTTTAAAGACACAATTTCAAATTCCCACAACTAGCATTTCTTTTTATTATTTTCTTAATTGCTGATACGTATACATCGAGACTATTGTAATAATACATATTCTAAAACTTTTTTTTTAATAATAAATTTGTTATTACTTTACCAATGGTCTTATTACTTTCTCTAATTTATGTTATCATTACCCAAACAATATAACTGGTAACAGACTTAATTTGATTATGCATTTAAAATTTTGGTTTCAACAATATCAATAATATTCAATTTTTTAACATTTACTTTTTTTTTACCAAAAGTGTCTAAGCTAAGAATTTTGTATACAAGTTAATCTTTTAGTTCCTTTTATAAATATGTGTGGTCGGTGGTCGTCTACGGGACAATAATTCGCAATACAGGCATTAAAAAAAAAATTGGTGGAGAGCGGCCATGTCCCGCCAATTATGATGGGCTATGTGATTTCCACGATCCTATGTACAAAATTAGTTAGTATATCAAAAATCAATGTTTGTTGATGTTAGTTTCTCCCTTGATAGGTTAGTTTTTTCAAATATTGCCCAAATCAAAGTAGGTAGTCCACCTTTATTTATTTTATTTTTTTTTAACAAACATAAACTTACATTTTGGTCTACTAACTAATTTTGTACTCAGAATCATGGAAATCACATTGTCTACTAAAATGGGTGGGTCATGACCGCTCTCCGCCGGTTTTGATTTCAAATACCTATTGTCAAGCTATGTGTCCCGCACCCGCAGATTAACTTACCTGAGCACATATTCTTGACAGGCAAAAATAGATTAACTTATACACGAAATTCTAGCTTGATAATAGTCAAATAAGTTTTTGCTCGCTATCTCTTGGACTATGATTAACTTGATAAGGTGCGTGCGGATAGTACAAGGAAATAACTAACTTATAATTTTCTTACATCGGAACTAGTCAATTAACTGTGTGATTTTTTTTATTAGAGGTTGTAAATTAAAAAAGTCTAACTCACTCTAAAATATATTATATATATATATATATATATATATATATATATATANGACAATGAGTGTGGTATGTGGAATCCTCAGGAAGATCTAGATTTACGAGACTCTGAGCTTGGTATCCTCATCCAGAGTATCTAGATTTATTAGACAATGAGTGTGGTATGTGGAATCCTCAGGAAGATCTAGATTTACGAGACTCTGAGCTTGGTATCCTCATCCAGAGTATCTAGATTTATTAGACAATGAGTGTGGTATGTGGAATCCTCAGGAAGATCTAGATTTACGAGACTCTGAGCTTGGTATCCTCATCCAGAGTATCTAGATTTATTAGACAATGAGTGTGGTATGTGGAATCCTCAGGAAGATCTAGATTTACGAGACTCTGAGCTTGGTATCCTCATCCAGAGTATCTAGATTTATTAGACAATGAGTGTGGTATGTGGAATCCTCAGGAAGATCTAGATTTACGAGACTCTGAGCTTGGTATCCTCATCCAGAGTATCTAGATTTATTAGACAATGAGTGTGGTATGTGGAATCCTCAGGAAGATCTAGATTTACGAGACTCTGAGCTTGGTATCCTCATCCAGAGTATCTAGATTTATTAGACAATGAGTGTGGTATGTGGAATCCTCAGGAAGATCTAGATTTACGAGACTCTGAGCTTGGTATCCTCATCCAGAGTATCTAGATTTATTAGACAATGAGTGTGGTATGTGGAATCCTCAGGAAGATCTAGATTTACGAGACTCTGAGCTTGGTATCCTCATCCAGAGTATCTAGATTTATTAGACAATGAGTGTGGTATGTGGAATCCTCAGGAAGATCTAGATTTACGAGACTCTGAGCTTGGTATCCTCATCCAGAGTATCTAGATTTATTAGACAATGAGTGTGGTATGTGGAATCCTCAGGAAGATCTAGATTTACGAGACTCTGAGCTTGGTATCCTCATCCAGAGTATCTAGATTTATTAGACAATGAGTGTGGTATGTGGAATCCTCAGGAAGATCTAGATTTACGAGACTCTGAGCTTGGTATCCTCATCCAGAGTATCTAGATTTATTAGACAATGAGTGTGGTATGTGGAATCCTCAGGAAGATCTAGATTTACGAGACTCTGAGCTTGGTATCCTCATCCAGAGTATCTAGATTTATTAGACAATGAGTGTGGTATGTGGAATCCTCAGGAAGATCTAGATTTACGAGACTCTGAGCTTGGTATCCTCATCCAGAGTATCTAGATTTATTAGACAATGAGTGTGGTATGTGGAATCCTCAGGAAGATCTAGATTTACGAGACTCTGAGCTTGGTATCCTCATCCAGAGTATCTAGATTTATTAGACAATGAGTGTGGTATGTGGAATCCTCAGGAAGATCTAGATTTACGAGACTCTGAGCTTGGTATCCTCATCCAGAGTATCTAGATTTATTAGACAATGAGTGTGGTATGTGGTATCCTCAGGAAGATCTAGATTTACGAGACTCTGAGCTTGGTATCCTCATCCAGAGTATCTAGATTTATTAGACAATGAGTGTGGTATGTGGTATCCTCAGGAAGATCTAGATTTACGAGACTCTGAGCTTGGTATCCTCATCCTGAGTATCTAGATTTATTAGACAATGAGTGTGGTTTGTGGTATCCTCCGGAAAATCTAGATTTACTAGACTCCGGCCACGTAAACCTACACTATAGTGTACTAATACTCGTACTATTGAATGTTTGTGTTTAGGTTAAGGTGCAAATAGACGACGGTGTACTTCGCTGCTGGGAAGAAAGTGGTTCCGGAGTGAAACGTGAAGTTCACTCTCATCCACTTCTTCAGGTGTCACGACTTACCATAACACCCACCACCATGTTCTACAGCGTCAGACGTGAGGCAGAGCCACAGCTCCTCAGCTGTCACCTCTATCAATCCAACGATCCAGAACAGGTTAGTTAATGTCATTATTGCTCTTAAATTTAGTTCTTTAAATTTTTACAATGGCCATTTTATTTTAGATGAATGAGAAGTTCTCAAAACTCAAGTCGGATAAAGAATGATATTGTTTTCCTAAAAAGTTTTGAAAACCGATTACGAATTAAGCTGTCTAATTTTATGTCATCCAGATTACCAAGCATATAAAGTTATTTTAAAAGTTGAAATGTCAAAGTCAAAAATTTTAATACAACCTGAAAATAAACACTAATTACTTATCGAATGAGGATATCCCTACCGTTGATACTTGCTTGATCTGGAGATCACTGGACCGGTTTCGGCTAAACGCCATCATCAGCAGAGTCTAAGTCTCTCGTAGCACTCAACACACTCATCGAGTCTACATGAGAGANATATATATATATATGCATGTTCTTTACGCAGTTTAACTACCTGAGTTAATTGTTATTATCTGGGACCCCTTATCTCTTCTAGAATCTATGTTTGATGTTTGATTGCACGTCTCATTTAAGAATCTAGAGTTTTCCGTTTCCTATATTTTTTAAATATATTTTTAATCGTTTAATGTTGTAATAAATTTTAAATGTTTTATAACATTTAAAGACAAAACACTTTAATCTCATTAACATTAACATTTAACTTTAAACATTTAAAAATTAAAAATAACTCATATAAGTAATATTTTGTTTGTTACATCCTTAATTATTCGACTGGAATTAAGGATATATTCATAAATTGTTTACTTACTGACATCTTTCCTCTGATTAAAAATAATATAAAATCTTAAAAAGTTTGTTCTGTTGACTGAGATTTTGTGACAATCAAACATAATAAAGTTCACACTCGCTACTCTCGACGAATTTCCTTCTTGTCAGTCTAGAAATACCTATAAGTCACTGAAGATGGCCGTCATATTTATATTTGTTTTATATACTTATAAACTGTTAAATTTTAGTATTTTAGAGGCTCAAGCCGATCTGATTTGTAATATATTAAAATTGTGGCATAGACCAATAAATTTATTACAAGTCCAGTGTTTTTCATTTATTTCTACAAGTGATAAACGATGCATTATCTAGAGCTAGAGTCTTAACAACACGTCCGGTATGCTCCAGAAGATCTAGATTTACTGGACTCTGAGCGTGGTATCCTCATCCAGAGTATCTAGATTTACTAGACTCTGAGCGAGGTATCCTCATCCAGCGTATCTAGATTGACTAGACTGAGCGTGGTATCTCATCCAGAGTACCTAGATTTATTAGACAATGAGTGTGGTATGTGGTATCCTCAGGAAGATCTAGATTTTCGATACTGTGAGCGTGGTATCCTCATCCAGAGTATCTAGATTTATTAGACAATGAGTGTGGTATGTGGTATCCTCAGGAAGATCTAGATTTACGAGACTCTGAGCTTGGTATCCTCATCCAGAGTATCTAGATTTATTAGACAATGAGTGTGGTATGTGGTATCCTCAGGAAGATCTAGATTTACGAGACTCTGAGCTTGGTATCCTCATCCAGAGTATCTAGATTTATTAGACAATGAGTGTGGTATGTGGTATCCTCAGGAAGATCTAGATTTACGAGACTCTGAGCTTGGTATCCTCATCCAGAGTATCTAGATTTATTAGACAATGAGTGTGGTATGTGGTATCCTCAGGAAGATCTAGATTTACGAGACTCTGAGCTTGGTATCCTCATCCAGAGTATCTAGATTTATTAGACAATGAGTGTGGTATGTGGTATCCTCAGGAAGATCTAGATTTACGAGACTCTGAGCTTGGTATCCTCATCCAGAGTATCTAGATTTATTAGACAATGAGTGTGGTATGTGGTATCCTCAGGAAGATCTAGATTTACGAGACTCTGAGCTTGGTATCCTCATCCAGAGTATCTAGATTTATTAGACAATGAGTGTGGTATGTGGTATCCTCAGGAAGATCTAGATTTACGAGACTCTGAGCTTGGTATCCTCATCCAGAGTATCTAGATTTATTAGACAATGAGTGTGGTATGTGGTATCCTCAGGAAGATCTAGATTTACGAGACTCTGAGCTTGGTATCCTCATCCAGAGTATCTAGATTTATTAGACAATGAGTGTGGTATGTGGTATCCTCAGGAAGATCTAGATTTACGAGACTCTGAGCTTGGTATCCTCATCC